>JAQFVV010006236.1:3841871-4136871 GCA_028023455.1 Epiperipatus broadwayi
CTACTGATTCTCTAATAAACAAATTTAAAAGGGAGGAATCAAATTCTCATTCAGCCAAGGATTCATCTTAACATTGGTTCTCACTTTCAGATATTCAAACAATACATCCTTGAAATAGACCAAAGAAGCCAGTGCCGATGAGCTTTTTGAGATCTAAACATGGTCAGACCTCAAATGTCCTTATATGGGTAAGAACTGCCACCTATTACTACATTAAAATAATGAGTGATTGATCCACCCTCAAGAACAACCACAAAAATAAGATTGAAAGGAAGTAAAACAATTAAAAACTGGTGAATCCAGCCAAACAATTGGCGAAAAATTACTTTAAAATTAATAAGAAAAGATCTCAATAGGAGAGCAAGTAAATAATTAGAAAAACAGTTTTGTCTTCCCCAGCAATTAAAAGAAAAGAAAATGAATTACAAACAAATTCTGAGTACACACTCTGATAAATTTAAAGCATATGTAATAAATACAAAAATAAATCTATGGGAGAGTGCACATGAGTACAAAAAACATTAAAAGTTGTAAACACTTTAGCAGAACGAAAGTATTGTGCACCTCTGTAATTTAAAAAAGGGATTAATATTATCTTCCTGCTGACAACTTATAAAATTACAAAAAAAACAATTCTATTTCTGCCTTCAGAGTATAGGCAACAAAATCCCCACCTACGGAAAATTAGGCAATAAAGTCATCAGCCAAAAGATTTTGGAGGTTTAGCAATAGGGCAAACATAAAGTTTAAGATTAATTATTGAATATTCACATAATTACAGGCAAGCATTTAAAAGGCATGACTGCCAAAGCATTTATAAAAGTCTTACATAAAAATAGAAAACTCACCTCGCCACTTTCCAATAAACAAAAATTGAAAGTAACTTGAAATCTTAAAACTAAGATTCCAAGACACACTACAAAATATTAGAAAACACAGCAAATATTAAATATGAGGCTATATAAATTACTTAAGCATATGAATACATAATTATGATTAGACTGAGCGGAGATTTACTGAGAATTAATTTACCCAGGGAATAATAAAAGGAAAATAGTTACCTTTCGGTCAAAGCAATGTTCACATAGAGTGCGCACTTTTACTTAAGTTCATTTTCAGGTTCTTTGACCATGGCAAGGTAGATGTAACAAGGTTCTGACTTCTTGTAGGTGTCTAAGGCATTACTGGAGCAAATTTGGAAGTCAGGGGTCCGTCTTTTGTTGAGTTAGCAAGCCATTCAGGTTTTGACAACACATATATAATTTTTTATTTTGTTGCAAGCAAAAGTATTTAATAACAGCTGATTTCCTTTAAGAATTTATATGTCTGTGCTGATATAAACTTTCACTTTAGAAACAACTTGTATAGTTATGAATAATGAATCAACTCTCCAAATTTTCGGGGCTATTTATATGTCGCTTCATTTCCCATGAAACACATTCCTTGTTGTTCAATTTCTATGCCTTAGGCAGGGCAAATATTAATCTCCTGCTCAATCTATCTAAGAATTCTACCCAGGGATTATTGAAATGAAAACAACTACATAAAAATCAAATCTCTGCTTTTTAAAATAAAAGCCACAGGAATGTAATTAGCTAGGTTCCTTGTTTTTTTTAATTAATTGATTTAAAGTAAAAAACAAGCGGTATAAGAAAACTAAAATAAATCGATAAATATTAAAATGATATAAATGTGTTTTACATATAAACGCTTGTGTATTTTGATACACGTATTCTTTTTTAAATAATAATAAAATTTAAACATATAAGATTTAACAAAAATTAAGTTTAGTGAAATTTAAAAACTTAATCGGATTTCAATCAGGTTCATCTGCCTCAAAACATGATCAAAAAAAAAAAAAACATTCCTACAACTTTTTTTTTTAAACTATAAACACTTTAAAAATATTCTTAGAAATTTGGCCGGACGTTTGCCTCGCACTCATAAAAAACAAAACAATATTTCATTTTAATCAATACCTTTCTCCATTCTCATAATTTATTAACAAAATCTTTTTTTACTAAAACCAAAAGACAATGACTGACTAATTTAAATCTAAACTCGGTCAGGTGGTTCCATCTTACGGGACGTTTGATCACCTTGATGGTCTACCTTAATAAACCTGCCCATGGGTTCTGTTACTATGTTGCCGTAATCTATTTGAGTTATAAATTTGGCCATTTCCTCAATTGAGCGACTACCATTACTCATCATCATTTGCTGTACAGTAGGTGGCATATTATGATGAATGATCCGTATTATCTGATCATCCGATTGAGGAAACGCGGTCAGAAATTTCAATTTGCCACCTGCCTAAAGAAAAACTGTGCATGCGTTTTGCCACGGTTAACAGGATACCTCTCTTGTGATGTCTTATAAAGTATCCCATCTTGGCTGGCTTCACTCCAGAAGGTCCTCAAAATGGAACATCTCTAACCCTCAAATGTATGGGGTTTAGTAAACAATGTGTGCCATCAATCCAAGGCTGTTCCCTGCAGATGGCTACCAGCGAGTGTAACTTTATCATCTTCAGACCAGTCATGAATGTGAAACAAGCTATCCAGACTTTCCAGATGAGTCAAGGGGCTTTCTCCCACCTCTGCTTAAATACTTCAACAAAAATTGTTTTTCCCAGAATCTGCTGGTGGTTTCCTCCTGCCTTTTTCTTCCTGAGTTTCTATACTCGTTTTCAATCTCAACTAACCTATATTCCAAGCCTTTTGTCATATCTAGACACATTTGTTCAACCTCAGCTTTCAAATTATCTTGGCTTTCTATTCTATTATGAAATACTCTCTCTATCTTTTCTTCTACAAGTACTATTTTTGTTTCTAAGTTAGCATGACATAATGCTATCCTGGTCTAGCTGCTCTTTCATTTCTTTTATCTCTTCCTTTACACTTTACATTTCCTGTCTATCATTTCTTAATTCATTTTCCATAATTTTTATAGCTTCTTGATTCTTCTCTACTTCTCCCATTATTTCTCATCTCATTTCTTTCATTTCCATAATCATTTCTTCCTTTACAGCCTGCTGGCCTTGTTTAACTTCACTAATTTCTTTCTTCATTGCCTGTTGGACCTGCTTAATTTCCTCCTTTATTTCTGCTTTAAACTTTGCCAACATTGCTTACTGACTTTTCTTGAATTCACTCATATCCTCCTTCATTTCTATTACCAACTTCATCAACATCTTCATCATCATCTGTGACTCACTCTCTTTTTTTCTACACTTTGAGGGTTTTTAAATGAGACAGGACTTTCTTCTGCACATGCCGCCCTGTCGCTTTCTTCATTGACTTCCATTTTTACACAAAGATTAAATTTGCAATACTAACTTTTTAAAAAAAAAATCTAAAAGCCAATAAAACGCTATAAATTATTTCATAACAAAGATGAACTATATTTAACTCTTCAAAAAAAATAACGCAGACAGACTTTTTAGAAAATACTCTTTTTACTGTTTATAACTTATTTCATTAAAAAGAAGACGAACTATATTTAACTCTTCAAATAAAATTACTCCGACAGACTACTGTTTATAACTTATTTCATTAAAAAGAAGACAAACTATATTTAACTCTTCAAATAAAATTACTCCGGCAGACTTTTTGAAAATATGCTTTTTACTGTTTATAACTTATTTCATTAAAAGGAAGACGAACTCCATTCTATCAAACTGCTCTGAAATACATGCAATAATTAACAAAACCGAACCTCCACCTACTAAATCTTGCCTCTTATACCTGAAATCTTTCTCAATTGCCTAAACAAAATCTCACATGGGTTTGAACTCGACGCCTCATGTTGGTTGCGCTAAAAAATTCCTATTATGTGCCAGATGAAAGCTTTTAATTTCATCTATCAATCTATTCTGATACAGAGGGCGCCACCAGACCAGTATGTGTCTGGAAAATTTGTTTACTGTGATCAGAATAGATGATGATGATGGTTCGCGCCGACTAGACTCATGGAGAAACAAGAGATCTTAAATTGTTTAGACAATTGAGACAAAAGCACAAAGATAAACATCAGCCAAATTAAGTTTAAACATATTTAATAAAATTTTATTAAGAGAAAATTAACTTATAAGAAAAGTTTATAAGTTAACAAGTATGGTTAGCTCAGGCATGTACCAGAAAGACTAAATGCAATGCTCTGGCAGATCTACTGATTCTCTAATAAACAAATTTAAAAGGGAAGAATCAAATTTCATTCAACTGAGGATTCATCTTAACATTGGTTCTCACTTTCAGATATTCAAACAATATGTCCTTGAAATAGACCAAAGAAGCCAGTGCCGATGAGCTTTTTGAGATCTAAACATGGTCAGAACTCGAATGTCCTTATATCAGTAAGAACTGCACCTATTACTACACTTAAAATAATGGTGATTGATCCACCTCAAGAACAACTGAAAAATAAGATTGAAAGGAAGTAAAACAATTAAAAACTGGTGAATCCGAGCCAAACGATTGGTGAAAATTACTTTAAAATTAATAAGAAAAGGTCTCAATAGGAGACAAGTAAATAATTAAAAAAACAGTTATGTCTGCCCCAGCAATTAAAGAAAAGAAAATGAATTACAAACAAATTCTGAGTACACGCTCTGATAAATTTAAAGCATATGAAATAAATACAAAAATAAATCTATAGGAGAGTGCACATGAGTACGAAAACATTAAAAGTTGTAAACACTTTACCAGAATGAAAATACTGCACACCTGTAATTTGAAAAGGGATAAATATTATCTTCCTGCTGACAACTTATAAAATTACAAAGAAAACAATTCTAATTTCTGCCTTCAGAGATATAAGAAACAAAATCTCCACCTGTGGAAAATTAGACAATAAAGTCATCAGCCAAAAGATTTTGGAGGTTTAGCAATAAAGCAAACATAGAGTTTAAAATTAATTATTGAATATTAACATAATTACAGGTAAGCATTTAAAAGGCATGACTGCCAAAGCATTTATAAAAGTCTTACATAAAAATAGAAAACTCACTTGTCACTCTCCAATAAATAAAAATTGAAAGTAACTTGGAATTTTAAAACTAAGATTCCAAGACACACTATAAAATATTAGAAAACACAGCAAATATTAAATATGAGGCTATATAAATTACTTAAGATCATGAATACATATTTATGATTAGATTGAGTGGAGATTTACTGAGAATTAATTTACTCTGGGAAGACTAAAAGGAAATAGTTACCTTTCGGTAAAAGCAATGTTCACGTAGAGTGCGCACTTTTACTTAAGTTCATTTTCAGGTTCTTTGACCATGGCAAGGTAGTTCTGGCTTCTTGTAGGTGTTTAAGGCATTACTGCAGCAAATTTGGAAGTCAGGGATCCGTCTTTTGTTGAGTTAGCAAGCCATTCGGGTTTTGACAACACGTATAGAATTTTTCATCTTGTTGCAAGCAAAAGTATTTAATAACAGCTAATGTCCTTTAAGAATTTAAATGTCCATGCTGATATAAACTTTCACTTTAGAAACAGCTTGTATAGTTACAAATAATGAATCAACTCTCCAAATTTTCAGGGCTATTTATATGTCACTCCATTTCCCACGATACACCTTCCTTGTTGTTCAATTTCTACACCTTAGGCAGGGCAAATATTAATCTCCCGCTCAATCTATCTAAGAATTCTACCCAGGGATTATTGAAATGAAAACAACTACATAAAAATCAAATCTCCGCTCTTTAAAATAAAAGCCACAGGAATGTAATTAGCTAGGTTGCTTGTTTTTTTAATTAATTGATTTAAAGTAAAAACAAGCGGTATAAGAAAACTAAAATAAATTGATAAACATTAAAATGATATAAACACATTTTACATATAAACGCTTGTGTATTTTGATACCCATATTCTTTTTAAATAATAATAAAATTTAAACATATAAGATTTAACAAAAATTAAGTTTAGTGAAAATTAAAAACTTAATCGGATTTCAATCAGGTTCAATACAGTAGTAGTAAGAATGTCTTTTATCAAATCTGTAATTTTTGATTATCACCATTTTACTGTGTATTTTTTTTGTTTCTGATGAAAACCAGTCCTCTGGGTGAAATATAATATTATTTCTTGGATTTATAATTTTTTTTGTTTTTATATGTATTTCCTTTGGTTAGTTATATATATATATATGTTAATATTATTCATATATATATATATATATATATATATGTTAATTCTAATATTTTCATGGATAAAAGATGTCATATTATTATTACTATTTGTGGGATATTCCGTGTAGTGAAAAAGCTAAATGCTGATGTTTCAGTACAATATCAAGTACCTTCCTCAGAGCATCCTCTTTGATTTGAGAAAGAGGATGCTCTGAGGAAGGTCCTTGATATTCTAGAAATGTCAGCATTTAGCTATTTCACTACACGAATATCCCGTAAATAGTAATAATATATATATATATATATATATATATATATATATATATATATATATATATATATATATATATATATATATATATATATATATATATTGTAACCCAGTGCTCTTGGCATTTGGTTTTCATTTAGTATTATCTGTACATAATATTGGTGCTATTCCTAAACAATAAAATAAAAGTAGTAATATTTAACCGATAAAGTGTGCTGTCCACTTTTCCTACCTATAGTTTATGTTAGTTTCGTCAGTATTATTACAATGCTGTATCATATTTTAAACAAAACATTGTTATAATAGTAAGCTGATTTAATCTTAAAATTTGAATGAGCTGTTACTTAGTTCTAAATAATTGAAAGAAATATAGCTAGATAATGAAATATAATAGTATTACTATAATAATTACTTATATTCAGTTATTTAAATAACTTATTGGCAGTGATATCTTTATTAAAATATCTTTTGTGTTATAAATATTTAAAAAGTTGTAATTAGTTATAAAATAGTAAGGTTATTAAATTAAGTTAAAGTAATTGGCATTAAATAAAGTCACTTTAAACATAACACTAAATTCCTGTAAAGTATATGAGTGTGTGAAAAGTTAAAATATCTGTAGTTGCTTTTAATTCTTATTTTGACTGCTAAAATGCTTAATTATAATATTAAATGTTTTTATTAAAGATAATTCAAAGTTAGTCAATAAAGTATTAAATAATATTGAATATTCTGATAAGTTTAAAATTATATTTTATAAAAAAAAAAGGAAATAAATTTATCTTAAATAATACTGATAAATTATTATTATTTGGTATTATTTTCATTTATCAAATCTTAATTAATAAATTTCAACTTTTTTTTTTTACTTCTCTGTGACCTTGACAGATTAAGTGATTGTAATTATTTATATATTTTTATGTAATTATTTTCTCATTTTAAACTGCATTTTTTTAACTTAGGGGCACTGATGATTAGGGAGGATGGGCTTAATTAAGTTAACACCTATAAAATTAAGTATAAATACTCAGTTCATTTTTTTCTTCTGGTTATTGCTATCTCTGTCCTTCATTGTCCACTAGATCATCCATTCACTGCATCATCAAATAGTGTTAACTTTTGTGACTATTTTTGTTTTAGTAGAACATTGTTAAATTATTAACTTTATATAGTTTCAAGCTTCAATGAACTGCTAGGTAAATCTTTTAAGGCATTTTTGTTTTTATATTCCTTGAATTATACACTTTCTATTGTTGTAATGATATCCGTCAAAGGAATTGAGTTTTAAACTTTAGAATGGCAGAATTTAAACAAGTTATAATTAAAGTTATTTATTCAGTTAAATGAAGAGATATTAATACTCTTAAAATTAAAACAGACTATTGACTTATTTATCTCTATTCCATAATATTTGTTGTTTACTAAAAGAAAGGAATTAAAAAGCTCCACTATGAACTAAATGATTTAATTAAGAGCACTCTTAATAATTTTGTTATTTCATTTTTACTGTACTTTAAGTGTACTATATTGTCTGTATCTGCTAATGTGTAAAATATTAACCATATTAATTCCTCTGTTTGAATAATGTTACCTCAACTTTATATAACTTATTATTATTGTTGTTGTTAACATGTACATCATAAATAAAGATGGTAGTCTGTTATAAATTACTATCTCAACTTAGGGATGAGAACATTTCTGTTAAAAATGTCAAATAAATTAGGACATATGGAGTTTCTGTTATAAATGTCATGTCATCCACCATGAGTCCATTCTAATTGTATAGATTTAAAATAACGTTGGCTATCAGATAAAATAATAATAATAATAATAATAATAATAATAATAATAATAATAATAATAATAATAATAATAATAATAATAATAATAATAATAATAATAATAATAATAATAATAATAATAATAATAATAATAATAATAATAATAATAATAATAATAATAATAATAATAATAATAATAATAATAATAATAATAATAATAATAATAATAATAATAATAATAATAATAAAATAAAAATTTATTATTTCGTGAGAGATATGAAAGTGGAAAAAACAGCCAACACAAAAATAACTTTTATTTAAACAAATTATGCCTATTCTTAAGATTATAATAATAAAAATTGTTTACTACATTGTACAAGCTTACACCTGCCCTTATATATATATATATATATATATATATATATATATATATATATGTAGGATTCAAACTCAGACTTTCACACGACCCTTAACTCCCTGTGCCATCTCACATTGCAGATCCACCTGATCATACACATGTTGAAAAAATAAATAATCACCAATATATGTATTTTGTGCTAAACCAGCACTCATCAATTGGTCCAGATTACCATCTCCCACAATCAGTGCTCAGCTTTATATTAAAATAGCCAATCTCATTATTTTAATGGTCAGGCTTCAAACTACTCAAACGCACAACTTTTCAGTCTTCCAATCTCATTGAAAATCTGGTGATGAAACATTCAAAACCCACGTTAGTGCCAAGGTTGTCATTCTACCCATGGTGACGTTTGTTATCTATTTCGTTTTCGAAAAGCAACTTATTCATTAATTATTTATATTTTGTTCATGTACTGCTAATTAAATGATTTATAAGTTTAGGAATGCTTGTTTGTAAAAAAAAAAAAAAAAATCCAAACTATAAATAAATGTTTGAAAAAGAAAAGCTTGTTAATTTAGATTTTTAATTAATAAAAGTTGAATGATAATAGCCATTTACGGAATTTCGGTAAGATTATTAAGTAAAAACTTAATTACCGAAAGCTTATATGTATTTTATAAAGATTAAATGATTTATATTTTATTAATCTCTGAAAATTCTAAAACACTAATTTTAAATGTGTGTATAAATATATCAAAAATTAAATAAAAGCATCATTAATTAACCTATTTTAGAATCCCTATAAGAACAACAGTAAATGATAATACAGGATAAAATTTACTTATTGGTAATCTAAATCTGTAGCTGATAATATCAGACATATTTCCTATAGAAATATACAGTTCGTGTTCGAATAACAGACTGCCTTGCTAACAGAAATGAAAAAAAGTATCCTTTCATTTCCTACCTATAATACTGGTGTTCATGGTTTCAAATGCAGTTAAAAGTTTGGATATAGATTGTAAAAGAATTATATCTATCAACTTTATTTCAAAATTTCGACAAGAAGTTATATTTCATGAAATACATCTCGAAAAAATATTCCATTATATATAAGCCATTTGATTACACATGTACCAGAATTTCTTGACAGAAGTTGTTTATGACGTAGAGGAGCCAAATAAACCTTTCCTAAAAAATTGTATCATCTTACAAGTTATAGAGACAATTGATTTAGTAGGTAGAAATTGTGGCTTACGGCAAATTTATTAATTAAGCTTGTTAAGCTTTACTGATTACAGGATTTAGAATAAGCAACTCTAATACAAGAACTTTCAAAAAGAAGTTTTTTCAAAAATAGAAAAATTTCACTTATAAAATTTTTATTACGCATGCATATTATTTCTTTATTTTAAAGCTTTGAGATAATAGGTTTACTGGCCAGATAAAACAATTTTAATATTAATATTTTATTTCTATATTCATGGGCACATAC
The DNA here is from genome assembly GCA_028023455.1 of Epiperipatus broadwayi. Classification (NCBI taxonomy): domain Eukaryota; kingdom Metazoa; phylum Onychophora; class Udeonychophora; order Euonychophora; family Peripatidae; genus Epiperipatus; species Epiperipatus broadwayi. The sequence goes on from JAQFVV010006236.1 coordinate 3,851,917, forward strand.
ATTGTCATGTTTGAATGTTTAGATAGGTAGCATACTGTACCGAGATACATCAGGAAGGAGTGTGCTTTCTTCGGAGTTACACATAATTTTGGGAAAAATATAAATTGATCAAAGATTTGTTTAAATATTTAATAAAAATAAAAGGTCTTGTAGGGTAAAATAAGAATAAAAAAAGAATTTTTTCTCATAGAAGGGTTTATCGTTAAAAGCATAAATTAGACAGTGTTATAAGATATAATTTTTGAATCACATTTAAATAAAACCTAAAGAATTAAAACTTGATTTAACTAAAATTTGATTTAATTGAAATTTGATTTAAGATTGCTTTTAAAAAAGAAAAAAAAGCAAGGTGGAGTTCGTTTTGTCTTATAATAAAAAAAATATATATAACCAAAGGAATGTAGTGAACAATGGGAGCTAATGACAAACATGAGAAATTTCCATTAAACGGCTAGTTAGTGAAATAACTCTAACAAAGAAATTGAAATTTGCAATCATCTAAAGAATGACCAATGAAACTATGTAGAGAGTCGAAAGAAAAGAAATAATTGTCCAATAGCAGAAATTCAGAATGTAGATTGAATCCGCAAGATAAGGACCGTAAAATATAAAAGGGGCAAATTCTCTATTGTATTAGGAGATTATTGAATTATTAGATTGAATTTGATATTGTGATTAAAATTTGATTCTGATTTATTCTTAATTTCATAGTCATATTATTAATATACATCTAAAGTTAAATAAAACATAATGCTGCATTGTTAAACCCATCGTGTGAACAGCCGGCTGAATCCTTCCCTGCAATACCAACAGCAGACAGTTCGAATGTCGATCATGGTCACGTAAAACAAGAAGGAAACGGAGTGTCCACAGTGAAGCCCACAGGATCCCAATGACATTGGGAAAAGGATCGCAAAGAGTTAGCGCTAACTGACCGAAGGAAACACTATCAGAAGCTACGCTTGGAACCTTGCATAAAGGAGAAAGCTAGGTAATATTTATTTCATTTTTTGTTCACTAATTAAAAGCTGTAATAATATGTGGAATAATAAACTCTGAACTTTATGTTACGAACAATAATTACTAATTGTCTTTAGCTCCATTACCCAGGGATTTTATTATGATTTCAAATATATTTGTGTGCGTATAATTACTTTTTAAATGTATGTATAATATGATATTTTGGTTGTATAAATATTATCTAAACTTGAACAAAAGTGTAATTAATTATATTATAAGACCAAATGAAGTGAAATAGCGTAAATGGAGACTTAATGGGTTAGTGATTACTGAAATTAAATAAAAAAAAAAGGAAAGCGAGAAAATTAGCGCAGAGAAAGATTCGTAAATTGATTTTTTAGGTAGGCAGAGTATATATTTTATTGATTATTGTAGCTGAGCTAGTGGGAGCAGGTACTATATTGTATTGGTCAAGCAGACTTGTCGACAAAGGTCGGCTGGTGCCCATTGGATTTTTTCCTTTAAATAAATAAAAAGTTTGATTGGCTAATGTGTAATCTAGTAAACGAGTATTACTGTTATTGGCAAATGTTTGCAAATGATATTGACCATTCTACCCGAGATACCGACAGCGCCGTGATAGGATTTTGTGTAAGAGGGAGGTACAAAGTTCTGATCGAGTCGTTATTATAGACATTAAATATTTTATTGATTTTATATAAATGATGTTTATAAAAAATTACAAGACGACGTAAAAGAGGCTAGGTACAAATGGCGCGTCAACGTGGAACGAAACTAAACGTTTTGAATGGCAGGACCAATGTGAGTCATGACTGGACGTTTTAAGCAGTGTGGCCAGAGTCATGTATGAGTGACAGAAGTGATAGCTAGTAAAAAGAAGCGGGAGGGAGCGTGATAGTAGGATTAGAAAATGGTATAAGCAGCGCAACTGTAAAGGTGATTTTGCAATTATATAAAACGTGGAGGCATAGGGACACTCCGGGGAATTTTAGCATAAGAAAAAAAAAAGAACTGGGAAGGTTAGGTGTGGATTGTACACATGTTCCAAATAGAAAATAAAAAAAAACTATCATATTAAATAAAGTCAGATAAAATAGGTGTAAAATGGAAGTCGGGTTATCAAAATAAAGACTTTCTCGGGAAACGAAGGGGAAAGACCAAATAGATACTTGGAGAGTCTAGAAGGTTTTTTTTATGTAATGAGTTCAGCGAGTCGGTCAAAGCTAATATAGCTATTAGCTACATACAAGATGAGGCCGAAAATTGGTGGGAGTCGCTGGCAATAAAGCCAACGAACTTCAAGGAATATAAATAAGCATTGCTGAAGAGCTATTGGGGGGAGGGGCTTCAGGCAGTTGTTAAACATCAGGTAACACAAGAAAAATGGCGAACAGAAGAATCACTAAGTACATATTTCCACAAACAAGTGGCGAGATTAAGGGGAATCACAGCATACAAACTATCTGAGCAACAAATACTGCAGATATTAAGGCGAGGCTTCCCAGAAAATGTCCAAGAAATAATAATAGGGAATGATACCATAGAGCGAGCAGCAGAGATACTCAGGACGATAGATAACGATAAACAGTATGAAGAAAATCGGAGGAAAGAGGGAAATGCAGAAGATAATAGCAGACAAGTAGCAAACCTAGTACAAAATGAAGAGAGGGGTGAGCTGGGAATGGCATACCAATCATGTCCTAAAATAGAAATAGGAATCAAAGGGAAGGCGATTAATGCACTACTTGACTCAGGCAGCCAAGTGTCGGTGATTTCGCAGAAAACGTTCAATGAAATGGACCAGAGTAACTTGAAAATTCAAACCTTGCCATTAAAGGATGTATACGTAAGGCTGGCGAATGGGAAAAGAGCCTAGTTGGCATCGGAGCAAGCTTGGGTGAGTATTAAGATTGCAGGGAAGGAATACAATCACGTCATGCTGATCTTGGAGGGATTGATACATGATGCTATCCTGGGCTCAGACTATATGTGCAAAGCAGGATGCATGCTGGATTATGAAAAGTGACAGGCAAGAATTAATCATGCAGAATTACCATTTGACATCTGCGAGGCAAACAATAGTAAAGTGGAGCATGATGCAGAAAGTGCAGGGATACAAATAGAAAAAAAAATAATAATAAGGGAAGAGGAACAGGAAAGTGAGAACGGAGAGCGACTGAAGAATTTGTTGAACACGTACAAGGATGTGTTTTCAGAAGTTCCGGGAGTTATCGAAGGATACGAACACCGAATAAAGCTTATGGAAGACCAGCCGTATCAAGCGCGAGCATACCCAATACCACATCAATATAGAAATGCCGTAGAAGAACAGCTACAGAATATGCTAAAATGGGGAATTATTTCTAAATGCTCATCACCATACAATAATCCGTTGGTGACAGTAAAGAAAAAGGACGGGTCTATTCGATTGTGTTTAAATGCGCGACAGTTGAATAAAATAACAGTGCTAGTCACTAATGCCCCACCACCTATAAGTGAATTATTAATGAAGTTCCATAAAAAAGGATATTTTCGACATTTGATCTAACGACCAGCTACTGGCAGATCAAGCTTCACCCTGAAGACCGCAAATATACCGCTTTCCGATATAATGGATGGGCATATAACTTTAATCGGGTTCCTTTCGGCTTAAAAAACAGCGGAGCGGGACTAATACAATGCCTTGATCAAGTATTGTCAGAAAAAATCAAGAGTTTAATTATGATGTATGTGGACGACATCATTGTGGCCTCGGATAGTGTTGAGGAGCACTTCGAACATTTGAAGCTACTGTTCGGGGAGTGCATATAAAAAGGAATTAAAATAAATTTGGGGAAAAGCCACCTAATGACTCCGGAGGTGAAATTCTTGGGACACATTATCAGTGAGCAGGGAATATCTCCAAATCCAGAGAAAATCAAGGCTATACAACAGTTTCCAAAGCCAAGGAAGAAGAAAGACATCAAAGCTTTCCTCGGACTGTGTAATTTTTTCAACCGATTTTATAAAAACTTTTCCTCAGACATGGAACCTCTCTTACAGCTATTAAGGAAGGACAAAAGGTGGATGTGGGAGGAGCAACAAGAGCGTAGTTTTGAAAAGGTAAAAAGGGGGTTTCTAAAAGAGGTCATGCTGTCATACCCAGATTTTGACAAACCATTTGTACTGCAAACTGACAGTAGTGGAATGGGCCTGGGAGCCACATTATCTCAGGTGCAGGACGATGGGAAATATGGGGTGTTATTCTTTGTAAGTCGCTTATTAAGTAAGCCTGAAAAAAATTATACAGTAACTGAGAGGGAGGCTTTAGCAATTGTCTGGGCCTTTAAGAAGTTTAGACAATATTTAATCGGGTCGCAGGTGATAGTGATCACAGACCATAGGAGCCTTGAGTTCCTTAATCATAGCTTCCTCACGAATAGTAGGCTGATCCGATGGAGTTTGATCTTACAAGAATTTAACTATCGCGTGCAATATTGCCCAGGCAAAGACAATATGGCGGCAGACGCTTTACGTCGCTATCCGATAGAACCACCGCAGCAACATTTAACTTGTAACGATGCGTACATAGCAGCGGTGGAAGTAGATAAAGGCAAGGATATAGAGTGCAGTTTGCAAAGATTAGTGAAAGCGCAAGAAGAGGATACAGAATGTAAACAAATAATAGACCACTTGCGCCATCAGCCTGCAGGAAGACCTGTAAACAATACGGTATGGAAAGAAAAAAAATATTGTTTAAAAAATGGACTTTTACAGCGTAAAATAAGAGATGAGGAGCATACACGAGTCGTTCTTCCAGTGGATATGCGGAAACAAATAATCATGTTCATACATGAAAATTCTGGACACTATGGGGCAAGCAAGACGGAAAGGTTGATAGGCAATTGATTTTATTGGCCAAGAATGTATAAGAGTGTTTTAGATGTCATTGAGGGATGTACTGTATGTGCGAAAACAAAGCCCCCAAACTCATCAAGCGTGGGCCCGTTGAGACCTATATATGCATACCAGCCTAACAGCCTATTGGCAATAGATTTCTACAGACCCCTACCCCAGTTTAATAGAAAGAAGTATCTTGTTGTAGCCTATGATGTTTTTTCCAAATTCGTAGCGATATATTCGGTAACGCAAGCTAATGCCAAACAAACTATACAGGTACTTGAACGTAAAGCATTTTCGAGATGTGGGAATCCCAAAGCAGATAATATCAGACCATGGAACTCCCTTTATGTCGGAGGAATGGAAAAGGTGGACAAAGCGCCACCAGATCAGACATATTCTCACTTCGATTCACAATCCGCAGTCTATTCCCTGCGAACGAGTCATGAGGGAATTGGGGCGCTTATTTCGGATGTATCTCCATAACAATCATCGTAGATGGGTAAAAGAGGCCACGAGAGTGGCGAACATGATAAATTGGTCCAAGAACGAATCCACCGGGTTCGAACCCATCAGGCTTCATCACGGGAAAAGTACTCCTTACCCATTCAAAACCCCTTTACCGATTAGAACACCACATATTGATAAGAAGAAGGACGCGGATGAAGCACGCTGTAAGCTCAGAAAGATGGGAAATATAAGACAAAGGAGACAAGGGAAGAGCAAGGCTATGTTCAAGCTGGGAGATGAGGTCATGGTAAGGGTAAATCCAGTAAGCCATCCGGAAAAGGGGATATACAAGAAATTTCAACCAATATAAGACGGACCATACAAAATCATAAAGGAGTACGGAAATAACGCCTTCAAAGTTGCGCAAGGGTCAGACTGCAGGGGAACGTTCAATGCACGATCTTTACAATTACTAAAGAAGAAAGCTTAACAAGTAACACGGACACACGAGAATAAGAAAGGACGAACTTCCATCAAAATAAATCGAGGGGAATGTATAGTAAGAATAAAGTTAAACGTTGAAACTAAAACATTCAGAGTGATATTTTAGTTTCAAAAGGGGGGACGAAGAAATGTACCGAGATACATCAGGAAAGAGTGTGCTTTCTTCGGAGTTACACATAATTTTGGGAAAAATATAAATTGATCAAAGATTTGTTTAAATATTTAATAAAAATAAAAGGTCTTGTAGGGTAAAATAAGAATAAAAAAAGAATTTTTTCTCATAGAAGGGTTTATCGTTAAAAGCATAAATTAGACAGTGTTATAAGATATAATTTTTGAATCACATTTAAATAAAACCTAAAGAATTAAAACTTGATTTAACTAAAATTTGATTTAATTGAAATTTGATTTAAGATTGCTTTTAAAAAAGAAAAAAAGCAAGGTGGAGTTCGTTTTGTCTTATAATAAAAAAAAATATAACCAAAGGAATGTAGTGAACAATGGGAGGTAATGACAAACATGAGAAATTTCCATTAAACGGCTAGTTAGTGAAATAACTCTAACAAAGAAATTGAAATTTGCAATCATCTAAAGAATGACCAATGAAACTGTGTAGAGAGTTGAAAGAAAAGAAATAATTGTCCAATAGCAGAAATTCAGAATGTAGATTGAATCCGCAAGATAAGGACCATAAAATATAAAAGGGGCAAATTCTCTATTGTATTAGGAGATTATTGAATTATTAGATTGAATTTGATATTGTGATTAAAATTTGATTCTGATTTATTCTTAATTTCATAGTCATATTATTAATATACATCTAAAGTTAAATAAAACATAATGCTGCATTGTTAAACCCATCGTGTGAACAGCCGGCCGAATCCTTCCCTGCAATACCAACAGCAGACAGTTCGAATGTCGATCATGGTCGTGTAAAACAAGAAGGAAATGGAGTGTCCATGGTGAAGCCCACAGGATCCCAACGACATCGGGAAAAGGATCACAAAGAGTTAGTGCTAACTGACCGAAGGAAACACTATCAGAAGCTACGCTTGGAACCTTGCATAAAGGAGAAAGCTAGGTAATATTTATTTCATTTTTTGTTCACTAATTAAAAGCCGTAATAATATGTGGAATAATAAACTCTGAACTTTATGTTACGAACAATAATTACTAATTGTCTTTAGCTCCATTACCCTGGGATTTTATTATGATTACAAATATATTTGTGTGCATATAATTACTTTTTAAATGTATGTATAATATGATATTTTGGTTGTATTAAATATTATCTAAACTTCAACAAAAGTGTAATTAATTATATTATAAGACCAAACGAAGTGAAATAGCGTAAATGGAGACTTAATGGGTTAGTGATTACTGAAATTAAATAAAAAAAAAAGGAAAGTGAGAAAATTAGCTCAGAGAAAGATTCGTAAATTGATTTTTTAGGTAGGCGGAGTATATATTTTATTGATTATTGTAGCTGAGCTAGCGGGAGCGGGTACTAGATCATATTGGTCAAGCAGACTTGTCGACAAAGGTCGGCTGGCGCCCATTGGATTTTTTCCTTTAAATAAATAAAAAGTTTGATTGGCTAATGTGTAATCTAGTAAACGAGTATTAATGTTATTGGCAAATGTTTGCAAATGATAGTGACCACTCTACCCGAGATACCGACAGCCCCGTGATAGGATTTTGTGTAAGAGGGAGGTACAAAGTTCTGATCAAGTCGTTATTATAGACATTAAATATTTTATTGATTTTATATAAATGATGTTTATAAAAAATTACAAGACGACGTAAAAGAGGCTAGGTACAATACATTATATTGTTTATGTTTCAACTAATGAGAATAAATGTAAGTATCTCATAATTGTATATAACTTAAATGTTTGGACTTATAATATACTTTTGTCTGTTATATTTATCCAAATATTTATTTGAATTTCATAAAAGCTTATGTATAACGTTTATTTATAAAATTATTTGTAACAGTTTTGTAATTAAATGTTATAAGTTAATCGGCCCATTTAAAGTGTTACTGGCATTGGCATTTAATAATGTTTGTTAGTGATGTAAATAAAATTGGATGATTTTCACTTAATCAGTTTGTATTAATTAATTCACAGCCATATTATTATTTAAAGATGTGAAATCACTAATCAATTTAAATATATTTGAAGTTAATAAAATTGTCCATTGACTTTAAATATATTTTGTTGCAGAATCTTATTTTTGGTTAATATTTACGGATAATTTTATTTATGTTATAAATAGTAATTTCATTCGAGAAAATGTAAATATAATATTAAGAGTCTCAAAATATAAATACATATTATAAAAAAATTGGCATCTGAACCTAAAGGGCATCCCTTTTGTTCACATGTACCATTCCAATTGTCGCCTCTAATACTTTTTAAATTGGGTCGATCGTATTGCAATTGTAACAAATATGGGTGTATTCAACTCTCGCCTTGAGAATAAATGTCTAAACAAGTTGACTTAAGTGACGTGCGATTGATGAGTAAATGATTCACGTGGTATATAAAACTTTATTGTAATAAAAAAATTAAATATATGCCTTTCACTACGATAAAACAAATAATTATATTTTTATTTTCAAGGAAATAGAAAGTAGATAGGATTCTATTATTTAAACATGTTACACATTTTAATTTATAGGCAGTGAAAGAAAGGAAGGCAGATTCCTGAACAACTATGTTATAATAAATATATTTGTTAAAAATATTTTGTTGTTTAATATGTATCTTTTCTACTGAAATTTTGAATCATGGCTGGTATTAAGAATGATATGTTGGGTAGGTCCAATATTAATACTTTAGAAATGATATTTCAGATTATGATGAAAAATTTCGAGATTCTGGAAAATAAACTAGATACTATTACTAAAAATTTTAAAACTTTACCAACTCAGAAAATTTGTAAACACTTGGATTTAAAATTGATAGTGAGTTTAAAGAATTTAAAATCAAATTCCAAACAGTAAAGTTTGAATTAACAGCTAACCTTGAAGAATTGAAACTTGAAATTAACGATAGACTAGACAAAATAGAGAAAGGTCACCTAAAATTTCAAAATAAATTGGAAGTTGGGAATCACTTTCAACACAAGTTTTTAGAATTTTGTAAAGAGTCAAAAGTTGAATTATAAAATTTACAAAAGCTCAGATTTAACAAGGCTGTAAACCTTAGCAATGAGCGTCTGAAAAAATCGTCACTAGGGACCTCTGTAGGTCTTTAAAACACATGCTTATGCTATGAAGAAAAGAGAGAATCCTAAGAGAATCCTTCTTTACTTCGACCTACTTTTATATATAAATAGGTGAAGCAGAAGTGTTTTGATCTAAGAGTGTGAAGCTATTAAATACTTCACTAATTAAGTCCACAATTCTTATAATACATTAATACTCGCGAAATCTTACGATTTACTACGAGTTAATGAAAAGATCTTATAGTAAGAAATATATTACGATAATTTAAAGTTGTAATTATAAATTTTATTAAACGCTCACTATTATTTCAGTAATGATTTTTTTCAGACGCTCATTGCTAAGGTTTACAGCCTTGTTAAAACTATTACTGAAATAATAGTGAGCATTTAATAAAATTTATAATTACAACTTTAAATTATCGTAATATATTTCTTACTATAAGATCTTTTCATTAACTCGTAGTAAATCGTAAGATTTCGCAAGTATTAATGTATTATAAGAATTGTGGACTTAATTAGTGAAGTATTTAATAGCTTCACACTCTTAGATCAAAACACTTCTGCTTCACCTATTTATATATAAAAGTAGGTCGAAGTAAAGAAGGATTCTCTTAGGATTCTCTCTTTCTTCATAGCGTAAGCATGTGTTTTAAAGACCTACAGAGGTCCCTAGTGACGATTTTTTCAGACGCTCATTGCTAAGGTTTACAGCCTTGTTAAAACTATTACTGAAATAATAGTGAGCATTTAATAAAATTTATAATTACAACTTTAAATTATCGTAATATATTTCTTACTATAAGATCTTTTCATTAACTCATAGTAAATCGTAAGATTTTGCGAGTATTAATGTATTATAAGAATTGTGGACTTAATTAGTGAAGTATTTAATAGCTTCACACTCTTAGATCAAAACACTTCTGCTTCACCTATTTATATATAAAAGTAGGTCGAAGTAAAGAAGGATTCTCTTAGGATTCTCTCTTTTCTTCATAGCGTAAGCATGTGTTTTAAAGACCTACAGAGGTCCCTAGTGACGATTTTTTCAGACGCTCATTGCTAAGGTTTACAGCCTTGTTAAAACTATTACTGAAATAATAGTGAGCGTTTAATAAAATTTATAATTACAACTTTAAATTATCGTAATATAGTTCTTACTATAAGATCTTTTCATTAACTCGTAGTAAATCGTAAGATTTCGCGAGTATTAATGTATTATAAGAATTGTGGACTTAATTAGTGAAGTATTTAATAGCTTCACACTCTTAGATCAAAACACTTCTGCTTCACCTATTTATATATAAAAGTAGGTCGAAGTAAAGAAGGATTCTCTTAGAAGTCTCTCTTTTCTTCATAGCGTAAGCATGTGTTTTAAAGACCTACAGAGGTCCCTAGTGACGATTTTTTCAGACGCTCATTGCTAAGGTTTACAGCCTTGTTAAAACTATTACTGAAATAATAGTGAGCGTTTAATAAAATTTATAATTAAAAGCTCAGATTAAAACTGAAAACATATTAAACGAAATAGGTGAATATAAAGGATTAAAGATAGAATCCTAAAATTTTCATAAAAATTATTAACCAAACATGAAATTTTATGTAAAAAAACTTGAGATTTTAAGCAAAAAATAACACTATCATCAAACTTTTAAACTAAAAGTTCAGCAAGAAAGAGAAGTAATGAATCATAAACAAAAAGTGGATATTATGAAAAAGTTGGAAAAATGTGTAAAAATGTCATCGATAAATTACAATAAACTACAGAACGAATTTCGATGCCATCTCGAAACAACTTGGAAATGGTAATCCTAAAAAGATGGATGAAATTCAAATAAAGAGTAAAAGTGATAATGATGAAGATCGAGAAGAAAATAAAGATAAGGAAATCAAACACAAAATTAAGGACTCTTATGATACTGAAGAATTTAGACAAACAATAAGGTCAACAATAGATCATTTCAAACAAGATATAGAAATTAATACTAATTTAGCTAAAATAAGTGAAAATTATCGATTAGAAGTTAATCAAAATATAGAAAACATGAATGATCAGATGAATGAATTGCAGAAATAGATTCACAACAAAGATGTACAAGTACTATTAGAGGATAGCTTTAGTGAACCAGTGAATGTTCAGATGAAATTAGATTTAAATAATGAGGCAAATATAAACTATGGAAAATGACTTATAAACAAAAAGAAAGAGTTGAAAAGTAAGAAAAATTATACAGGGCATAATTCAGATGTGAACATGCCAATAATTTTTAAAAATAATACAAAGAAGTTGAATATGAATGAATATTTGTGTTCAGTAGAATCAAATCTCTCTTAGTTTATTCATATTTAAATTTTCAGAGGAGAATATGATGAAAATCTTATAGTATATCTGACATGATTACAGAGTCTGAGAAGATAGTAATAGCAATTCATCACCTAGTCATAGGTGCTACAAGACAATGGATGACACTGTTTGAAGTATCCACAAGACAATGGATGACACTGTTTGAAGTATCCATAACTTAATCTGAACTTTAAAAATGACTGCTTGTTTTTGGGATAAAGACCGACAAGACTATATGACACAAAATATCCCGAGAAAAATATAGTTTTAATAAAGAGAGCATAACTCAGTTTTAAGAGGCGAATGGTGAACATATAGGCTCTAGCCACTCTCCATTTATCAGAAACAGCTATAATAAAAATAATGCGGCAACACTTATCCTTTATACTGAGATCATATTAATTGAAAATAAATGTTCATGGGGGAAGAAATTTCAGCTATTTTAGTAACTCTAATTTTAGCAGGTAATAACCATAATGAAAAGATACAAAAACAAGAAAAATAAAAATTGACACGAATTGCCATTATGAAATATGAATAGTGGTAAGCACTGAATAACAAGGCAAACCTAATATAATGATCCCAGCACAAGAGCAGCTGATAATATAATAGCAAATAGGAGTATTTCAAGAAATAAATCCTAGACTAAGATACCAAAGAAACAAAGGCCTCTATTTAGAAAGAAGGCCATATATCGTAATGATAGAGATAATGATAAAAGCGTGATACCAAGCATTAAAGAGCAATTTTAGTTATATAATATACAGAGTTTATGTAAAATATATTAAAGGAGGATAAAAGTTATAGTGTTTATGTTAGTAATTCCCATTATTTTAAGGTTCGTATTTATATATTTAAGGCCTCAGAGAAGGATCTTACAGTTGCGAAAATCCCATATCAATGATATATTATAACATAGCACCAGTCAATTATTTTGGTTGTTTGATTAAATACTTTACAATCTATTGTCACAAATGTCAGCCCGTGTTTTTGTTAATTAAGTTATTTAATTTCGACACAATAACATGCTTATTTCAATTGTAAATGTTATAAATTTTTGTACAGTTCGAATAAACCTATACTTCTTATCTTACTGGGAATGGACTCAATATAACATTTGTTTTTGTGCATTATCTGTTCGGAGTTAGTTCGAGTAGAACTCTACTTATTGAGTTAATCAAATGAATTAACTGTTTCGAGCCTACTATTAAATTAGGTCATGACGTAGGACAAATCCCAATTAATATTAGTGTTTTTAGTGTAATATAACTTGTTGTTTTAATGTAGTGTTTATATTGAATTAAATTGTAAAAATATAGTCCCTTTTCTCAGTGATAAAATTATATAAAAATACCCACTAATGAAAAGTTTCAAATGAAATATAAATGTCAGCAGAAAATGATAATATAGAATAAAATTTACTTACTTGCAATCTAAATCTCACCTGATACCAACGGACATATTTTTATACCGAAAAGTACAGTCTGCCTTGGTAACAGAAGTAGAAAAAAGATATCCTTCCATTCCCTGCCTATAAGTCTGATGATCATGGTTTTACTTGTAGTTAGAAGTTTGGATGTAGATTGTAAAAAAAGTTTGTAAATAAAAAACAAAGAGTTTGCTAATTGTTCTAACAATCTTTGTTGATAAATGCTATCTATCAACTTTATTTCAAAATTTCAACAATAATTTATATTTCATGAAATTCAACTCTAAGAAATCATAAAAAAATGTACTTCATTACAAATAAGCCATTTTATCATGACTATACCAGAATTTCTTGACAGAAGTTGCTTACGACTGAAAAAATCAAATGAAACTCTCCTAGAAAATTGCATCATTCTAAAAATTGAAAAGGCAATTGATTTAGTATGCATATATTTAATTCTCATTACTTAATCCATATTATATATATAAAATTAAAGATTAAAATTCTTTGTTATAGCTAGTTTTGGCGTATTCCGCCATCTTAAGTAGCAACGTATTGCTTGCTACTTAAGATAGCGGAATATGCCGAAACTGGCTATAGCAAAGAATTTTAATCTTTAATTTTATATAAGCATTTTTTAAAATTTTGTAGTTTTATTCTAGTGAATTGTTTTATTATACTTATATATATATAGATAGATAAATTATAAGTTTTTGGGATATACCGTGTCTTATTTTCCATTGAGCACCGATATTTCGACGGAATATCAACCGCCATTTTCAAGGTTAACTTTTGAAAGAAAAACCGTTGCGAGATGAGAAATGAGATTCCAGTTCAGCATTCACAATATAAGGCTTATCAAAATGTTTATTTTCCTCAGTATTTTTACCTGTTAATTTTAAGTTAATATTGGATAAAAAAAGAGGTTTCCACATAGCTGGAATATGTTGTGCTTCATCAGTTCTATTTAAACTAGTAGGTCTCTTTAATATTTCAATTGACTCTCTCATGGTTCTTAAATCATATCTTTCCAAATTAGCAAGTAGCTTTGTATTGTCAAAATTAGGTTTGTGACCAGTTTCTAAATAATGGGAAGTAAAAACTGATGTGCTAATTTTTTGTTGAAAAGCATTTTTATGTTCCTTAATTCTGATATTAATTCGTCTATTAGATTGACTCACATAGCCTCTTGAGCACTGGAAACACGGAATTTCATAAACTCCTTGGTGTTCCAAAAGTATTCTGTCTTTAGGTTTATACAAAAAATCACCAATTTTTTTTTGCCAGTAGAAAAAGTGGTCTTTATATTAAAACAAGATAGTCTTCTACTGATTTTATCAGTAACCCTCCTAATGTAAGGCAAAATTACTCTATTAAAAGAGGAATTATCAATTCTATCCTCTTTTTTCTTTTTAGTATTAATGTTATATAAAGCCTTACATATGATGTTTTTATTATAATTATTAGAAAGCAGAATACTTTTTGTAAGTTTTATTTCTTGAGAAAGATGTTCTTTATCATATAAATTATAAGCTCTAGTGAAAAGATTTTTAGCTACAGAAAAAAAATTGTGCAGGATGATGATGAGAATTAAAATTAAGATATCTGTTTGTATGAGTGGATTTTCTGTAAACTGATATTGACAATGTTTCATCACATTTTTAAACCTATATCCCATTCTACTCCTTTAGTCGTGTATATATTTTTACATATATTTGAGATGCATGCCTAAGTTATAAAATTTTAATTTTTCAATAACATTTTTTAATGATTATTAATTCTCTTCTTATTAAAGTACATAGGTGTGGCTCAAAATATATATATATATATATATATATATATATATATATATATATATATATATATATATATATATATATATATATATATATATATATATATATATATATATAAGCACAAACTTACTAACAAAACAAAAGTTTTATAAACATTTTATTATACGTCATTTTTAAAACTTTTTCTTTTTAAATTGTTTTTCTTATTAAATTGTATATTTTATAAAATCCAAGATGGAAGATGCAACTGTTAATTGTCCAAAAATAATTAAAGGGTTGGAAAAATAATATTGTTTTAATCTTGGGAAGGAATTTTTAATTAAAGTTTTTTCTTAAAACAAAATTAGGAATGGGATTAGTATATTTTGCTTTTGTATAAACATTTTTGTCAAATCTATTTTCAATCCGAAAATAGAATAGAATTTATTTTTGGACTATTATCTGACAATTGCATCTTCAAACAATGATCAAAAAAATTTATGTTAGATTAAAGATTATGTTCAAGCTAGAGATAAGTTATGGAAAGCATTCCTCAAATACCGGGGCAGGAAAATAAAATGGGACAATTTTAATCACCAAGGGAAGATTAGCTACTATTGAGAGAACTGAGCTGTTATAACCCACATTGCTTTGTAATTTAAAGATGATGATTGAGTAGTAAGCCCTTTCCATGAAGGTCATCTGGTGCTACCATGTCATAAGGCTCCCATAGAATGAAATAAAAGCATGATTGGAGAATTGTGAAATGCTGAATAAAAGCATGATGCTATTTAAGAACCAACTGCCATGCATGGGCAGACTTTGAAATATGGACTTTTAAAATGGTGCAAGGTAAATTTTCAAGCCGCAAGTAAAGCTCGTCTAACTATTCTCAAAATCTATTATCAAGACTTCTCCTAATGTATCATTTAACTTTATTTCTAATATATAATAGGTAAATTGCTCTCAAATGATTCCTATAAATTTAATTCTCTCTCATATGCTCTAACTTTCTTTAACTTTGGTGCGGACATTTATTTATAGTTATTTGTTAATTAATTTTATATGTATGCTTTTATTATTAAGATGCCAATCTCAAGCAACCTGGTGAGCTTAATTTCTAAAAAATCTTTTCTGTCTTTTTTTTAAGTAAACCTTCATGAATTAAGATTATTAACATCCCCTTAAAACATAATGCATTATTAATTAATACACTTACCAGATTGTTTTTACAAGTCAACATTTTCTTTATCTTTTAGTGTAAAAAATTGTTATGTTTAAATCTGGATTCTACCCAGTGAATCCAGAATGTAGGCTAATTAATGCTCTGAAATCTTATTTTTTTTTATAAATGTTATTCATTTCTGAAAATGTGTCTTATTATTTGTTTTCTATTTAACTGCTAGTTTTACAATATTTGCATACTCTTAAAATATCAAATACATTACTTACATATTCCAGTTATTATAAAATCAATGAAGGTTGGATTGAATTATTTTAAATATCAGAAAAAGAGGAGGGTCAAATCTAAATGTATATTTTAGTAAATGAAATCTACATCTCCCTATATATATATTGTGCCGGTCAAAACATGTTTATCCATCTAACATGAGCTGGAAATCACAAAATGTACTTCCAACCTAGTCTAGCCTGAGATTTAGGTCAGGGACCAGCCTGAATTCGAACCCACTCTCTAATCCCCAGATTAAACACCTAATGGATAACATAATAGTGATGGCCCATGAGAATTAATCTTAATCTGGCCGACTAGCAGAGCTGAGCAAAACAATGAGACATCTATTAACTATGACTATATTAAAATAATAGATAAGCATGGCTGTAATATGTGGAAGTGGAGGAAAAAGAATTAAAACTACTCAAATAAGTTAGACAATAAAATATATTTTAATATACTGACAAATTATTATATATTTATAAATTAATTATAAACATTAGTGTGCGCATGAATGAGCAAGTGGTCTACCAAGCGATAGAGGATTACATAGTGTCATTCACACTATTAATTCTCATATGCTCTTTACTAGCTAAATAATACATTATAAATAAGCACACATCTTTGGTGGGTCTAATATTAAAATGCCAATCAGTTATTAGAAAGAAGTTACATAAAATTGTTATTAACGCTTTGAGTTACGGTTCTGAAACATGGTAACTAACATATGATTTAGAGGAGCATTCTGAAATTCATTATACATATGATATAAAGTATTTTTATGCCATTGAGATCGTGAAAATAAACAAAATACATTTGAAAACATTTGATTATATTTGAATCTATGACAAAATATTTAATGAAAAATTATTTTAACAATAGTAAGATGAACACTTTATTTTTCACAAGGCACATACTCTTAAATAGATATATAAATTATGATGGTAGGATTGTATATTATTGAAATAAACTTAATTAATAAAATAGAAGTAATTGGCCTTTTATATATATATATATATATATATATATATATATATATATATATATATATATATATATATATTATAACGGAAATGGTTATTCATACGGTTGAGTAATTATTTGTACCTTCAACTATATTTATTACAATTATTTTATTCTATATTATACTTATTTATTATATCCATTTATTCTTTTCATAACTTTTATTTCTATCCATTTATTGTTTACAATTTAGATTCTTTATTATCTTATTTATTATTTTAACCAACGTCGTTACAATACAAGCAGAGAGCTAATACAGATACAAACTTAATTTCATATCTATACCCTTGATCGAACCCCAAGGCAATATGTACATATTATCTTGGCATTATTTTTCCCAACCAAGATACCCTTGGCTGCTGAACAATGCAAACTATTTCAAAGAAACTTAACGAATGTCCAGCGCTTGCTATTTATTTTTTAGAATTGGGATTTCGCATGAACAAGCAGCACATGAATATCTTAAACAAATCAGTATGCCCCTTTAATCACTACTTACAGTTTCCCCCCTGTCATAGCTTGGTGATAGGAGAATAAAGCAAGGATACAAAATTCAATGACAAATATGTTTAATACTAATATTCACACTTTCTATAAAAAAATACATTATAATAACAATAATAAACACACACTTATAAATACTTGGCTATAAAAAATATATGCAAATAGATCATATATAAAAGTTCTTAAAGTCATGTTGATAGAGTTCTATTTTCTCAAATCATTAATTTTATATTTAGTTATAAATAGTAGACAAATGAAAATGCATGCATGCTTTTACCTAGGCTTATGTAATTGTCCCATGGGTATTTCTCCCGAGCGCTCTTGATTAACTTCCTCAGATTGTGGGGTTAATTTCGTTCCAGTTTTGGCTTGTTAATTCCTTAGGTTCTCCATTAACTTCCTTCGTTTGTGGGGTTATTTTCATCCAGCTTGCTGGTTGATTCTTTAGGTTGAGTTTCATCGACAGCTACAGAAGCGGCGGTCCCTCTAGCAGGTCAGGCAAAGATCTTACATTGTGAGTCAGTGATGAGACGGCTCGAATCCGAACCTATGTCCCTTTAACGCCACTAGCCATGCACTTCTTCCATTTTCTTTTAGCTGTTGCTTCTCTAAAGTCTCTACTAGCAATGCCAGACAAAAATTGTAATTTTATTAATCTCTTTCTTTGTTCGTTGTTTTTCAAATTTTTAATTAAGACTTAGATTTCCAACCAATTCTTATCATTATGTTTCTTTATTTAATTAGTGGCTGGAATGTAAGTCCCAATTAATTTAACAGATCAGGCAAAGATCTTCCATTGATAACATTTTTTTTGTCCGTGGAATTTAATTTGTCCAACAGATTTTCACACCTACGACCATATTGTTTCTTTTTATATATATCACATCTTACATTTATTTTATTTAAAGTTTACAATTCATTCATTTTTTTTCACATTTACGTTTTACATTTATTTTAATTTGTTATAATATATATTTTTTTTTAATGAGAGAGAAGACACACATTTCTTTATGCTTCCTTTTCCCCTCTCCCACAATAAACAAAATAACTTTCTAGCATTTGATTTACCAGAGAGAAAGAGACACATTTCTTTATTTATGCAGCCCCCCTCCCCTTCTCTTATTATTACAAAAATCCACAGTAATTTTGACATTAGAATTTCAATTTTTCTTTTCCTTCCTTTCTTTTTTAAAAAAAAAAATTATTAGCTAATTTATTTCACCTTTATTACTTTCTAATTTTATTAATAAATATATATGTGTGTCGACAACTTTACATGGTCGTCACAATATATATATATATATATATATATATATATATATATATATATATATATATATATATATATATATATACATATTAAGTAAAGCATACTTTTAATATTAGAGCATTAAAACTGGGTCATGAAGCAAAAGGAATAATAATATGAAGAAGTTTGTGGTGCTGACATAATAACCTAAAATAACTAAGACAAAAAGTTGTGCTTTTGGATGAAAAATGAAACCTCACACTCCCTTCTTGGGTAGTGCTTAGAGAAAAGTGGATAGGCATGGCGTGGCCCAGACTTTTGCTGGTATAACCAATGCAAGAGGCCTTTTATCTATCAAGTGAATATGCATAGCATGTGCCAAACTTATGGGATCACTGCCAGAGACATTTTATATGAAATAAATATGATTCCGGATAGCTCAACTATCTACGGAATGAGATATGAGAAAAAATCTATGGGTTCGAACTTGTCGCAACCCCCAGATTAACACTAGAAGCACATAGTATATATATATACAAAGATATGCTAAATGTCATAAACGCAGTATGAATGAATGTCACTAACAAAATTGAATAAATTTTACTGCCTTAAAATAAATGACCCTTGTTTGAGTACTATAATTTAGACAAATAATATGCTATGCAGTTATATATATATATATATATATATATATATATATATATATATATATATATATATATATATATATATATATATATATATATATATATATATATATATAGTGAGAGAGAGAGAGAGATTTACATTTCATTTACTTAAAATAAACTTGAAGATTTTATATAGCAAAAGAAACATTAAGATTTAGATTTCAAATTAACAAAATATACGTTAAGATTTGATTTAGTTAAAGAAACATTAAGATTTACCCCCATCCCTTTTCTGATATTTAAAATAATTCAATCCCACCTTCATGATTTTTATAATAACTGGAATATTTAAATACTATATTTGATATTTTAAGAGTATGAAAAATGAAGTAAGATTAGCAGTTATATAGGAAACAAATTATAAGTCACCTTTTCAGAATTTAATAAATAATTATAAAATAAATGTTTCAGAGCACTAATTAGCTTGAGTTCTGGATTTTCTACCCGAAAATCCAGAGTTAAACAAATATATATATATATATATATTGATATTAAAACATATATATATATTGATATTAAAACATAAACAAATGTTGACATAAAACAATCTGGTGACTGTATTAATTAATAATGAGTTTTATTTTAAGAGGACATTAGATAACCTTGATTCATGAAGGTTTACTTAAAAGAAAGTAAAGATTTTACAAAATTCAACTCATCAGATTGTTAGAGACTGGCATCATAATAATAATAATAATAATAATAATAATAATAATAATAATAATAATAATAATAATAATAATAATAATAATAATAATAATAATAATAATAATAATAATAATAATAATAATAATAATAATAATAATAAACATAATATAAAATCAAGTAATAAATAACTATAAATAATTGACCGCACCAAAGTTAAAGAAAGTTAGAGCATATGAGAGAAAATTAGATTTATAAAATCATTTAAGAGCAAATTACATTTACATATTAATTTAAAAGATAGAAAATTGAACAATACATTAGAAATCTTGATAGCAGGATTTGAGATTAGTGAGGCTAGATTTATTTTCAAATAGTAGCATAAAAGTTACTTTGCACAAATTTAATAAGTCTATTTTCATGGTTCGGCTCATGCATGGCAAATTGAGGATCCAAAATGAATTCTTCTTGGTGACAGCAAGCTTCTCTATTAGCATTTTATTAAAGTTCTCCATTGGGCCTTTACTTCACTTTAGGGTAGCAGAATATTATGGCCATGGAAGATGACCCACAAGGGTCCAGGAATGATGGATTTACTAGATCATGATTTTAGATTTCAAAACAGCATAGTGTCTATGTTTAGCAATCCCTTCTCTCAATAGTAGATAATCTTCCCTGTGACTCAAAATTCAGTCATTTTATACTTTTTATTTTATCAGTTGTTTTTGAAGATGCAACAGTAAGATAATATCCAAAAATAAATTCAAATCTATTTCCAGATTAGAAATAGATTGGACAACGATAAAGTTCTTTCAACAGATGAAAAGTAAATCTTTAATCTTAATCCCATTTTAAGTAAAAACTTTAATTAAAAAATACCTCCCTTTAATTATTTTTGGGCAATTAAAAACAGTCACATCTTCCATATTGGATTTTATAATAGTTTAATAAAAAACAAGTAATTTAAAAAGAAAAAAGTTAAAATGACATATAATAAAATATTTAAAAAAAAATCAAGATTTTGTTAGTAATTTTGCTCCTATTATATATATATATATAGCTATATATATATATATATATATATATATAGCAACACTATGTATTTTAATAAAAAGAATTAACAACATAAATTTAATAATAATAAAAATGATTACATTCTAAAAGTTACAAATTTTATAACTTATAAGCATCTCAAATACCTACATAAAATAGTATACACATGACAAAACGAGAAGTGATGGGATATAGGGTGTTAAACACAGGTTAGTGGTAGAAATCCCGTATCTCAATGCTTAAGCTCAGATCTGACTATCTTCAGATAGTATATATATGTATATATATATCAGTGGTATAGCATGTTATTTGGCATTCAAACAAGGCTCATTTGATTATTAAAGCAGTAAATCTTTTTCATGTCATTAGGGAACACCTTCAGTCATACTGTGTTACTGACATTAAGCTCATCTTCGTGAATTTATATATATATATATATATATATATATATATATATATATATATATATATATATATCATATATCATATATCCATATATTTAGCATGCTTCTAATCTAGAGGTTACAACAACCTTTGAACCAGTAGATTTCTTTTCAAGCAGGCTTGGTCCTGAGGACCAGTTGACTTTCACCTGGACCACTTATTTTGTATAGAAAATAGCCTCTAGGGGGTGATCCCAGTTTGCCTGGCACATGCCATGCTTATCCGACTATCTTTGTATAGCAGGAGTCTCTGCATGTTGGTGATATCCCTATCTAATGCCTACTCATCCAATATCCCCAAACTAGTTTCTGGCTTGTGGCCTTTGTCAGTGAGGAGCTTTGGATCTGAGAGCACTGTATCTGGATCTTAGGTTCTAATGCAACCCTCTAGCAACCACCTTTCATTTCTACTTAACTACAAAACTATGAGAATGAAATTGAAAACACAAAAACATATTTTCAATCTAAGCTCAATAGCTTATATAGTCATATGGGTCTGAACTCAGTTCAGCACTCATACATTTTGGTGTCTTTGGCTCTTTAACAACCATAGCCACTACTATCCTATTAGGCAGGATTGGTGTTAAACCATTAAGCATCACATGATCACATCTCCTATACTAGCACATAATTGTTTATAAACAAAGCAAAACTCCATCCATTAAACCCATGCTAAATAGTACTTTTTCGAGCATGAGACATTGATCAAGCTGAAAACATATAGACATTCACCAAGTGATTCTTTTCAAAACAACATAAAAGATCAAATGAATACCAAGAAACTGACCCACATGGATACCATCAAACACTTGAACACAAGACAAGAAAAACCTATTTTTCTTCAACAGAAACATGATCTGATTTTGAGCAAGAGTAAATGGATGCTGAAACGAGACAAGAATGGCAAGCCTGACAGACTTTAGGCCTGCCCATCTTTCTAAACACCTCCCCACACTGTGTAAAAGAAAAAAGTATCCCCGGCAAAATCATACATTCCACTACCTTGGTTTTCAACAGTAACAATGAAAGAAACATTTACTCAAATTGAACCTACTCAACCTTTGATAATGCACACAGCAATTCCAGTCCCCAACCACAAGAAACAGAAAGATGACTCTCTAAAATCAGATAATGAGGATATCTCAAACTCATATCATACACAACCTGAAGTTAATATCTCTGGGAAAATAGTCCCCCAAGACATAACATTACAGGTTCTTTAAACTGATCCTCAAGTCTGCCTAATCAAAAGAATAGACATATCACCACAAGTCTGATCGCTAAGGGACAAAAAGACAAGCAGCCTACTTCTATATGTCATTCACAATAACATCACTTAACATCAGGGAACTTAACTCTAAAGACAGGGTATTTGATATTTCACATCGGTTCAAACTTCAAAAACCAGATATACTTTGTCTATCAGAAACCAAACTCTGCCTTCATACAGACCCATGTTAATAAAAAACAATTGAGAGCTTTGGCCACTTCATATACTCGTCCATGTCAGCTACTGCTGGTGTTGCTCTTGCCATCACTAGAACATCAATCATCGACTCCTTCAAAATTCTTCATATAAATACCAACTGCATTATCTATAACAATTCAAGGGTTTTTGTTTAATCTTGTCAATGTGTATCTGATTAAAGATGAACAAATAGTACACAAAGGTAAACATAATATCAACATAGTAATTAGATCATACCCAGACCAATTATCTGGCTTGGAGATTTTAACCACACTTTTGATCTTTTTGAGGAAAAATATTTAAAAATGGTTAACAGAAATATTCACAGTGGGAGGGCACTCTTTCATGATGAAGCCTTCTCTTCCTATACCAGAAGTGCTTGCTCACTCATAGAGCTCATATTCGACTCTCCTGAAATGAACTCATTCCTAAAAACACACCTCTGGCCTATTGCCTTTTCAGATCATTTTGCAGTTCAAGCTACCATCAAATTTCAATGACAATCCAAACCTCCCCCGAATGATGAGATTACTCAACAAAGACAATTTGCCCCCCCAATTAATCTCAAGACATACACATCACTTTTCAAAAGTAGAAGATGTGGAATCTCCAGGTATTCCTAGGATGGAATATATTTATAAACACAGTACAAAAATATATCAACCAATACAACAGATATCACACAGGGAAATTAGAATAGTTTCAGACCCTGATAGTATTACATCTGAACTGAAATGCCTCCAAGTTATAGAGCACCATATCCCAAAAATCCAAAGCCTAAAGCATACATACAAACAAACAAGAATGATTCTTGTTGAATATGTTTGTATTAAATGAGTATGTTCTGCATTTAACAAGCATGCAATTATCTGTAACAACAAGATTTCTGGACTCTAGTCTACATCAGAAAGGCCCTGGGGTCAGAAAAAAATATGTGCCCTTTTTTGTGCCTTGATGGTAACACTTACTCTGGCATCATTATGCTTAACAAAATTAGGGATTTTTATTTTACTAAACTACAGTTCATTAGCACTGTTACTGGATGACACAAGTTTATGAATCATTCAAATAATTCTCACAACATTACTGAAGCTGATATCATCTCCAAAATTAAAAGCCTTCCTGAACACACCTTTTCTTGCAGGCACACAAATGAACACACCTTTTCTGGCAGGCACACAATCCCCAGATTTTTTCTTATGCACTTGGAAATTCTTCTGATGCATGTGGAAAAACTTACCATACATGTTACAAGGGGTATCATTGAACTCTTGTCCTCTGATAGACTACATCTTCTAGGGATGTGTCCTATATCAGAGGTCACTTTTATAAAAAAAGATCTACGTGTTGATCTAAATAACATTAGGCCAATAACCATGGTTCCTTTTCTCATCAAAATTATTGAAGGCATTATAAAATATAAAATTCAAAAGAAAATTATACGAAAGCTTTCCGGACATTAATATGCCAAGAGAGGTTCATCGACCAGTGATGCTCTCAATCAATTTCAACTCCTCATTTATCATGTCCATAGAACAAGACAATCCTTGCTGATCACAGCCCAACTCAACTTTTCTGGGGTTTTTGACTCTGTCTGAATAGATGTGCTACTTGGTGAACTGGAGATCCTCCAGGTTTATCTGGCCTAAATTCAGATTGCAAACTGTGAGATATTTTTCTCTTTGAACAGGAGATCTCTGATTTCAAACCCTGCAAATCCATCTCTCAAAGCTCCCCATTAAGTGCACTCCTCTTCATTATCTATATAAATCCCTTGCTTATGAGCATTGAAGATGCACTTCATGGGATTTCCATCCCTTTACATAATAAAAACACCCCCCTCATCTCCTACATGGATGATGTGATGGTGATTCTCAAATCACATGCAGAAATAAACATTTTCAAAAGTTAATTTCAACACTATGGCCAGATGTACAGGCTTACAATTAACAAGAGCATATTGGCAATTTGGAATATTAAAACAGCTAACAGGATAACAGGTTCATAACAAGATATGCCTCAGCCTTTCCTGTGATTCATTATGTCCTTGTTCCCAAAGGCAATGAGGATGGAATACCACAAACACTATTAACCCGATGCTTGATTCCAAGATTTATGCAAAAGGAGTACTATTTTGTTTAATCTTCAAATATTTCATATTGTAATCATTTCAATATTCTACTGCCCTTCATGGTTTAATGCAGTAGTCGAGTTGTAGATTCCACAGCACAAAATCCTCAAACTGGATTCCATTTCCAACACTCAAACTCCTTGTGAATTCCCAAGAATAAAACCATTTGGTTATTTTATTCTTAATATACTAATTATTTCCTTATTCTTGCTTAATTTTTTTTTCTTACAATTTATCTGGATAAATGTATGCTTTATCTGACTTAAAGTGTATATATAAAGATGAGTATATTTTGATCAGTACCTATTTATATATTTATTTTTAGAATACTGAGAACAATATTGACATTGTCAGCTGTATAGCCATCTAAAATATTATTAGAAATAAACATATAACACAAAAAAAACTTAACAAGAGTTTATTTATTCTATATATGTACAACTAAAATCAGTATTACACACACTATCTAGCTTGCTGGTAGTTCAAATTCAAAAGCAATTACAATACTACCACACACACACCTTACTAATTCTGCAGTTTTTATTGTTCTGCATAATTATTTTTAATTTGAATAATTTGTCTGATCTATTTAATTAGGCCCTATATGCACAATTTATATATTAACATTCTTTTGTACAATCAGAATAAGTGCATTGTTAATTTTCTTGAATGAAACTTTATTTGGGGTTATTCTTTATTTACTTTCTATTATATACACAATTATAATGATTTTATTTACACTACTTTCCAAGTATATATGAGTATATACACTTTTTAATCAAATGTTGCACAATTTCCCCTCACATTAGAAAATAGTTCAAAGTTTAATTGTATACATAATCTAAATTTCTTCAGCCTTTTCTACACTGTAGCTCATTTAGGAGATAGTACCAATCATTCTTCCCTATTGTTTGTCTTTGTCTGGTAGATCCATAGTTTAACAGGCAATCCCGGCATTAATTTTAGTTGATTGTTTATATATATAAAAAATGACTCTACTGACCACATAGGGCAGTAAACACAAAACTATGGCTGTATAGTCACCATAACACCTGTGGATAGAATTTGACTACTATCCACCGTATTGGATTCGAATATGAATCTCTCTTAAATATACAGTATATGAAGAAATAAAACCTACGTATCCTATATTAGGATATACGTTAAAAAAAAATATTTAAAAAAATCTACCCAGAGGTCACTATTTCATTTTTAAAAAAAAAACAATTTCTTCGGATAAAGTATATTTATGAGCATCAATTAATTAAATGACTTCAAGCGCCAATCTTACTAAGACCGTAAGAATTATACTTTCTCCTTTTAGAAATCGTAACACTATCACTAATTAGGTGCCCGACCCTTTCAGCTAGCTCACACCCCAGGGCTGGGAGGTAATAATACCCATCAGGTTGAACGGAGGTGACTGACTAAATTTGTGTAGTTGAAACAAGCTTTCCCTGTTTTATATACCTTTTTACTTAATCGTATTAGAATTAAAAAAATCGTGTGTAATATACTTGCTTATTCTGCCAGGAAGTAAACTAGGCTAACATAAACGATAAATATGTTCATTAATGAGAGACAATTTGTTTTAAAGTAAGTTGATAATTTTATTACTATGGCTAGTTAAATATTGAGAAGGAAAAAACATATTTATATATCAATGATAACATAAAAGACAATAATAAAAAAACAGCAGAATTAGTGAATTATAAAAGAACATATAATTAAATACGTATGTGAGAATGCATTTATACATTTAAATTAAAATATATATTTTGACACTGGCTGAACTTTTGGAGAGTAATGCTAAGCAATTCTCAGTTCTTTTAGGTTAATAAAATTAGCTATAGTTACCTTGAAGTATCCTGGATTTCTAATAGGTATAAGTTGATTTCCACACAAGTTAAATTTGGATGATCCAACTGAAATCTAGATATTCTTTTACTGTCGAAGAATAAAACAATTTTTTTTTTTTGCAAACAGCAAAAAGTTTGCACAGACGTCCATTTTGGGGTATTTGAGTCTAAAAAATAATGATGACTTACTGGAGGCATTCTGAGTATACATAATTTGAGATTTTCTTTTTTCCTGGATTGTTTTAGCAGCATATCGATGAGGTACCTATGGTTCTTGGAGGGCAAGCAATTAATAGTAACAGCTACATCTTCGGGGCTTAGGATAGTGGCCTTTACACATTTTTTCTACTCCTGCATTCTGATGGTAGCGATGGTCTGAGTTACGTGTCTAAAACCATAGCTGTATCAGTCAATTTAGCAATAAGAAAAATATTAATATTTCATTTCGAAAAACCACTCTTGTTTGTTCTGAATTTTCTGTTTAACTAATTAATCCAATTCCTTTTGTTTCCCAAAATAGTTTATCAGTACCTTGATCACCATATCTTAGGAATGCTTTTTAACATTTTTCTTTTTCTGCCGTGCATAGATTCCTTGGAATTTTGAGTTGCAAAGTAAGGTAACAAAAGACAAAATTGCTTCAAGGTAGACGCATATAAAAGTTCTTTTCGTTATTCTCATTAAAATGCCATATACAATAAAATAATAGAAAATTATACATTTGAAATAAATTAATAATACAAGAAGAAAATTTATATATATTTGCGTATAACTGCATTCCCACAATTTATTAACATATTTTTATGAATATATTTTAAAACGAATAACTATAAACATCTTTCTTTTTTTTATTTTTAAAAAAAAAAAAAAAAAACCTTCAACTTTATCTCTTAAACGTATATATCTCATTCTTTATAATTTATACTCGCAGCTGAATCAAATTTATTAGACTCATGCTGATCTAAGCAGTTAGGGAATATTGTGTAACTTTCTTATAACAGGGTTTGAATCCGAATGCTGTTACAATAGGTTCTTCAGAAGAATTGATTCTTGAAGAATTTGCTTTTTCAATCAATTCATTACTGGGTATCTCTTCTATTTAAATACCTGGTAATGCTCCATTATAATCATTATCCTTCAGTGGATCTCCTTGTACCTCCATTTACTTGATTGAGTGGCTCACTTAAACAGCTTTTAATGTTGGTTGATGTTTTCTGATTTCTCTCCCATCTGTCAATTCTATCACGTATTTGTTTTGACAACACTTACACTTTCTTCATAATACATCACGTAAGCAAACAGTTTCTCCAAAATTGTATTTCACATCTAAGTTTATCTTCATTTTTTTCTTTCTTACTAGGTATCAGTATTGAGACCTGCATCCTAAATTTCTATTTCATCAATATTTTCAGAGGTGAGTTATCTCATAACTAAAATTGGTGGGAATTAATGATAAAACATGGCTACTGTCAAAGCTTTGTGAATATCTTGATATTGTTCCTTAGTCAACGTCTGCTTCAACTGTTGCATGACCTTTTCAGATAGTCAATTTGACTCAGGGTTAAATGGGAGTATTAAAATATGTTGTATCAGTCTTCTAGCTAAAATGTCTTTTAATGTCAATGACAAACCCAGAGCCATTATCAAAAATGATTATTTCTGGATAATTATGACAAGTAAACAATTCATGTTCTCTGCACTCATACTTTTTGCTGATCTGTGTTCAGTCCATTTTGAATAATTGACAACTAAGAAAATATGTCCATTGAAAGGTTCACTTTTTGCCATGGTTTGGTGCCCTGTGGCACATGATTTCACTTTTTTTTATAGAATAGCCTTGCTGTTGATTGACAGGTACTAAATTTTTTGATTGCCTATTCTATATGGTTATTCATACTATGCTTCCATATATATAATATAGACAATTCCTTTATTTTGATTCCAATGTGTCCTTTGTGTAAAAAATCTACCCATCTGTCAGAATCATCATGCAGTCCATCATTAAAATGCAGGCATTACATGTGGACAGACTTCAAAGATGTTCCATATAGTCCAACCACATACTTTGGTTAGTGTTGAGGCCATCCATATTTAATCCATCTCCTAAATAATTACTACCCAGAATTATTTTTTGTCCACTTGTACACAAATGCCCTGTTCAATACTTCTGACTTCAGTAAGTCACTGTAGTTTATTTCAGTGATCCATGATTCATATTCGCTCATACCTGGTATTCTTGATAAAGTTTTAGTATGAATAATTTGTTTCCCAGATTTATACTGTAATGATCCAGAGAATAGCCACTTAACGTAAACTGCACTACAGGGCGCCATCTAGGCATTTGAACCTAGAAAAATTTATAAAGTAGGCAGATACGTAAGTCAAAAAAAAAAAATTTTTTTTTTTTTTAAATTTTGCTTCCGGTCGTTAGCCCAAGTCACTAGCTCAGGGAGTAGCAGAGATTTAAAAATATAATCTAAGAGTATATATAAAAAAAAAATAAGCCACTGCCAGTAATTAACACACCAAACATTTATTTATTTCACATATATATAAGATTTAAAATTATTTTAGTATTAGTTTTACATTTCAAAATTTAACCTACATTTTTAACTTTGATTTTTGACTTTAATTTACATTTAATTACTATTATATTCTAATTTTACATTTTAATTAAGTTCGCACAGATAAATTTATGAAAGCTTGTTTATAATGTTGAATATAGATCGGTTACATAGATTTCACGGTCAAAAACATTTCAAAATAAACATAAACGATCAAAATACAAAATTATTGATTACTGACAATTGCGGAGGGAAATTTATACGTAACCCAATAGTATTCACCATAAGATACTTGCATTGTCACCAATAACTTAAAAGACATCCGAATAAATACATTTTAGATACTCACCAGTAAGGTATCATTATTTATCGAATGTCTATATATTTTGATCAAATATGAAATCCAAAACATAATTAACCGATAACGAATCCATGCAAACGTCTATAAACAACTTAAATTTAATGCATTTTTATTTAGTGTCGAGTATGAATAGACTACATAAATTTGCTTTTGAAAATAAACATTCTATCCCTATTTAACCTTAGGCTAAAAGTCGCAGCCAAACTGGCGCCAATCCATCTGATATATCGATGTATTCAATGTAATACGAAATACGGCGGCACCAAAAAGTTAAGAGAAGAAATTGCCTCTCATCAAATAGGAATATGACATCTATCTGACAAGAAGAGCAATAAAAAAAAAACTCCATAGAAAGGAACTGCGCTCTGCGTCTTATAATTCCTTCCATAGGCAAAACGGGAGAGTGCGGCGTATGAAGCGATTCTGCCAGTAGCGAATCTCCGACTACATCTACTAACTACATCAATATATCCAATCCATTGACCCAATTTAACGACACAAATAACCTAAGATTACCCTCCCCTAATATAACTTTACAAATCTATACAGCCATTCACGCCCGACTTAAGTTTAACATTTATATAATTAATTTAACGAAAAACAAAAAAATCATGATAAAAACTTAAAGAATAAAAAATAAATAAATGGAAATGATTTTACATAAATAAGAAAAAAAATACATCAAATAACACTATTAATAAAGAATTTAGTTTGGTCAGATAGGATTCTATTTGTAACAATTAAATACTAGGAAAGTTTAAAATTTAAAGTTCTTAGTGTTTTCAAATTAATATTGTTCGTTATATTTTATAAAGTTCTTACAAAGTTCTTACGGTTTTAGAAATGTTCACCTTTTACAGTTGCTTGCCGTTTGAAATCCAGCGTTAAATTTCCCGATGATCCTGTGGTCCTCTGAATATAAGAAAAGCGATGTTTCATTTTTCCATTTTATAACAACTGAAGGGATTGAACGTGCGTCTTTTTCAATCCCTTCTCCTTCACTTCCGCACTAACACATATCTGTCACATCGTAAATAATCAATAATAATTAACCAATAATTTCCAAACTTGTCCTTTTATATTACTTTGAAAGATTGACTTAACATTACGTCATCGATGTGATGATCCTTTTCGTTGAGATCCGATTTCCCAATGGATTTATTTCATTTGCTAAAAGTTTTTATTGTTTTCCTATCTGACCGATGTTTTTACATTTAAATGCCCAAGGCTGGTTTACATTTGACTAATTAAATTTATCATTTCCATTTCTGATTAATTAACCTGTTTTCCAAATCAAAGATATATTTAAAGATAAATTTAAAGATAGAATTTTATCTCCAAATCTTTTTAAAATTTAGTTTTAAAATACTTTTTCTTTAATATAGTTTTATTTTAATAATTTTTCATTATCTGTGCGATTTAATATTATACCGGATACTCAATCTAGTCTGAAACAGAGGGCGCCACCAGACCACTACGTGTCTGGAAAATTTGTTTACTGTGATCAGAATAGATGATGATGGTTTGCGCCGACTAGACCCAGGGAGGAACAAGAGATCTTAAATTGTTTAGACAATTGAGACAAAAGCAAAAAGACAAACGTCAGCCAAATTAAGTTTAAACATATTTCATAAATTTTATTATGAGAAAATAAATTATTAAATATAAGTTTATGACACAAGAGATGGAGGTTAACTCAGGCGTGTACCAGACATACTAAAGGCAAAGCTATGACAGACTGACTGATCTTCTAATAAACAAATGTAAAAGGGAGGAAGCAAATTTCATTCAGCAGAGGATTCACCTAAACATTGGTCTTCACCTTCAGATACTTAAACCCTATGCCCCTGAAATAGATCAAAGAATCCAGCGCCGAAGAGCTGTTCAAGATCTAAAAATTGGTCAGACCTTGACTGTCCTTATATCGGTATGAGCTGCACCTATTACTACGTTTAAAATAACGGCGATTGATCCACCCCAAGAACAATCGAAAAACATCATTGAAATGAAGAAACAATTAAACTGGTGAATCCCAGCCAAACGATTGGCGAAAATTACTTTAAAATTAATAATTAATGGTCTCAATAAGAGACAAGTAAATGATTAGAAAAACAGTTACGTCTGGCCCAGCAAATAACGAAAAGAAAATAAACTTACAAACAAATTCTGAGTACACGCTCTGATAAATTTAAAGCACACGTAATAAATACACAAATGAATCTATCAGAGAGTGCACGGAGTACGAAAATCTTAAAAGTTGTAAACACTTTAGCAGAACGAACGTATCGCTCACCAGTAATTTAAGAAAGGATGAATTTTATCTTCCTGCTGACGACTTATAAAATTACAAAGAAAAATAATTCTAATTTGCGCTTTTAGAGATCTTAGAAACGAAATCTCCACCTGCGAAAATCAGACAATAAAGTCGTCAGCCAACAGATTTTTGGAGGTTTAGCAAGAGGGCAAACAGAGTATAAAATTAATTAATTATTAAATACTAAATAATTACAGGTAAGCATTTTAAAAGCACGACTGCCAAAGCATTTATAAAAATCTTACATAAAATAGAAAACTCACTCGTCACTCTCCAATAAACAAAACGGAAAGCAAATTAGAATCTTAAAACTAAGATTCTAAGACACTCTATAAAATATTGAAAAACACAGCAAATATTAAATCTGAGGCTATATTGATTTAGGAATACATATTTGTGGTTAGATTGAGCGGAGATTTAATGAGAACTAATTTACCCTGGGAAGAATAAAAAAACGAAAATAATTACCTTTCGGTAAAAGCAATGTCCACGGAGAGTGCGCACTTTTAATTAAGTTCATTTTCAGGTTCTTTAGGCAGCAAAGTAGATGTATGGAGGTTCCGGCTTCTTTTAGGTGTTCAAAGCATTACTGGAGCAAACTTGGCAGTCAGGGATCCGTCTTTTGTGGAGTTAACAAGCCATTGGGTGGTGTTAACAAGTATAGAATTTGTCATTTTTGCCAGCGAAAGTCTCTAATAACAGCTGATGTCCTTTAATTAAGAAATTTAACTGTCCGCGCTGCTATAACTTTCACGTGAGAAAACCACTTGTCTATCTCTCAAAAATGGATTCCCTGACACTCCAAATTTTCGGGGCTATTTATACGATGCTCCATTTCCCGCGAAACACTTTCCTTGTTGTTCAATTTCTTTGCCTTAGGCAGGGCAAATATTAATCTCCCGCTCAATCTATCTAGGAATTCTACCCAGGGTTTATTGAAATGAAAACAACAACATAAAAATCAAATCTCCGCTATCAAATTTGTTTACAATAATTAAAATAAAAGCAACAGGAATGCAATTAGCTAGCCAGCTTGTTTTTAAATCAAATGGATTTAAAAACAGGCGGTATAAGAATTATTCTAAAATAAATCCGTTTTACATATAAATGCGTGTGTATTTTGATATACGCATTCTTTTTAAATAATAACGAAAATTTAAACCTTTACGTTTAATGAAAATTAAAAGCTTAATAAATTTCTTTTTTCTTTTTTTGTTTAATAACAACACCATTGAACCGGATTTCAATCAGGTTCAATATATACGAGTTTAAGATGATAATTAATTTCAATTTTTAATTCTTAAAGAAAATTTTTAAATGCGAACTTTTTCTTTTTAATTTACTTTCATGTTTAATAAATAAATAAAAAAAAAAACAATGTAACCAACGTCTGTGCTCGTTACAATACATTAGTTTGAAAATGTATAAAGTTAATATATTTTTTCATCAAATCATTCTTTGGTTTGCATTATCCAGAATCTTTTTAAACCCAATAGAATCTGTAGTTCGTATAAATCTTGAATGTATGTCTATACACATACCAGGGGAAATTATTCACATTGAATACTATTGCTAAAGCTTCTTTATCAAGCTGGCTGTAATTTTGTTCAGCTGCTGTTAAAGTTCTGAATGCATATGCAATAGGACATTCAACTCCATAAACTCTATGAAAAATAACAGCACCTACTCCATACTCTAAAGTGTGTATAGTTATAATTAGTTCTTAGGCATTGTGATATGCACTTAGTGGTGTTAAGTCTCACTCTAAATTTTTCTAATATTTTGCACACCTTATCAATGCTTGCATAGAACTCAATTTCCATTTCAGCAGATATTAGGATGTCATTCAGGTAAGGAACAATTCCTATTATTTTCTGCAACAGACTGTCCATTTTGTCATGAAACATATTTGGAGCTATAATTATTTCACATAGCCATTTGTTATACTTAAATAGTCCCAAATACATGTTAACACTTAAGAATTCAGATGGTCTTGCTATAACTGAAATCTGGTAATATGCTAAATGAAGATCAATTTTAGTGAAGTACGAAACTTTCTGTAACAATGCTAACACCTCTCAAATACTTGATACAGAGTATGCATCTTTATGTATTTATCCACAGCCACATGGTAGTCACTGCATAAATGAACTATTCCATTGGGTTTTAAAATTACTGTAATTGGTGTTGCTCAAGCTGACTCATCAGCAGGCTGAGTGTTATACATTAACTTTTTATCGATGAATTGTGTATTCAATTCTGGGCTTGACTTGAACAGCTGTGGAAATTTATCCTGGATTTCAGATTCTAGCTAGACTCTCTTTATTATTTTTATTCTTATTCCTAAAGGCTTGAACCAGTTCTGATCTAGAGTTGGACTTATTATACATGATGTATAGAAATAGATTTCTTAACTTCATGATTACTTACACAGATTTCACAAACTGTGCCACTCAGGAATATACAGGTCAATATTGACATTTACCAGCTGTATAAGTCCATCCAAAATCTTATTAAAAATAAACACATAACACCAAAAGAAAACTTAACAAGAATTTATTAACTCTGTCAAGCGTTGATGGCTTTGTGGTTAACATAGCTGCCTTTCAAGCAGCTGGCCTGGGTTTGTTTCCCGGTCAACTCTTTGACATATGGAGGAAAAAAAAATTTATTAACTCTATGTATGAATAACATATATATATATTCAGTATAACAATTTAGCTAGCTTGCTGGTTTTTCAAAGTTCAAACTCAAAAGCAATTACAAATTAGAAAATTGTTTTGTATTCTCTAATCTACAATATCTTTCTGTATAGCTTTTTCTTAGTGTGTACTAAAACAATTCCACTACTACTGCACGCGCACACACAGCTAATTCATGTTTTTATTGTCTCTGCATAATTTTTAATTTGCATAATTTATCTGATCTGCTTAATTAGTTTCCATATACATAATTTACTTTTTAGAATATTTTTGTACAATCAGCATATGTGCATTATTAATTTTCTAGAGTTTACCTTTATTTAGGATATTTCTTTATTTACTTCCTATCTGAGTATTATGAACTCAAGCATAAAAATTTTATTTACACTACTTTCCAAATATACAT
Organism: Epiperipatus broadwayi; assembly: GCA_028023455.1. Classification (NCBI taxonomy): domain Eukaryota; kingdom Metazoa; phylum Onychophora; class Udeonychophora; order Euonychophora; family Peripatidae; genus Epiperipatus; species Epiperipatus broadwayi. Next base: position 3,887,374 of record JAQFVV010006236.1, read on the forward strand.
TTACACTTATTAGTTAGATAACATTATAGATGATGTACTGAAATTAGTAATAAATTTATTGGTATGACATTTAAAAATATGTTTAAACCCATAGTAACCGAAGAGAAAAGAATTTGATACGAAATCGTAGGTTACTAGATTGTCAGTGAATTATTCACAAAGTGGCAGTTATCTTTTTCCCCGCTTTTCTTAGTTGTGACTCGATAATGAAATTCTTAGTTTTGAATCTGCCTTCATTGTCTCCACATACATATCGTAACTACTGTAATGAATTTTTAGTTCAGAAATTTTGAGTCGTAAAATAAGTTTTTTCATTTTACACTAGATGTCAGAAATGTAAAGAAAGTTCCCAGAATCCTCCTTTCTAAATGTGGCCGCGTGTAGAGGTTAGATAAAATTCTCTATTTCAAATTTAAGTTGTTTATTTTTAAGTTTTTGTGTAATTGCATTTATTATTGATGTTCTCTAGATTTAATGAATAGATATTAAACTTTTTTTTCTTATGAAAAAAAGTGAAAAACAAATTCTTATTAATATTGTCTTATTAATTATGCTTACGTGTCTATTGAAATAACATTCTCTTAGTCCTTTCATAAATTTAACTTTATTTTATAGCCGACATCAATTACCTTGATGTAAGGCATGATTTTTAACAATATTGTATCACAATTAAAAAATTGTATAAAACTTATAATGTATATGAACGTAAAAAAAAGATCGGTATTACCTTTTTGTATATTTTTTTTCTCCAAAAACTGATTTAATAAAATTTGATTATGAGACTTCTCTCCAAATCGGAAGACCAGTGAATTTTAATGTAAAAATTATTGTATAATATACAATGAGAAAATTACTTATATTTGCTCTTAAATAAGTTCGTATTCTAGAGAAATGAATTACCATGTTACTCCTATACGCAGTTGTAGGATTACGGATTTAAAGTCAAATGGCTATTGTAAATAAAAAACATTCCCCCACCCCATCGATTTGAATTGATCTATTAAATACTTGATCTTTATTAGGATGCTGAAATGCCAAAAAACATCCTTAGCACGTAATTGTTTTCAAAAATTCCCAGCGAATTTACACAGACTGTCAAAAGAACTAGAACTAAAAACACAAGATTTATCATATATGCTATGTATTCATTTATTGCGTATAATCATAACTATGTTCCAGGAATAAGCATTTACTTTTATAGGTTGATTGAGCTACTTTCATTAATAAAAGTTTATTGTTTAACTAACATTTGTCTGATTTTGATGTTTTCTGACAAGTTTTATATTAGTTGAAGTTAGATCTTTTATATAACTATAATGTAATGCTTTCAGTTCTCGTTTAAGGAAACCATTTTTTATTTTGATTGGAATGGCAGGACTCCTGGATACATATATAAAGATGACCAGATATTGGTTTGCCAGTTTTTGTGTGCCAGTATATTTTTAGATGACTAATCTTATCATATTCTAGTCTTAATTAGGCAACCAAATTTTAGGTAGTTGAAATACCTGTAGGTACTTGCTGTTGGTGAGTAAATGCATACTCCCCTACTATTATCACCTGCTTTATTTATAGACTTTCTGCAGAATTGGGGCTGACTGGTAATTAATGATGCACCTACATTTGTAATTTTAAAATATATTCTAGAACTTCATACTCAGTAGAACACACGAAGTTATCATTGATTAATGAAATCTCAGAAATTTTAAATACAATATTTAATTTTATATGCTTATATAAGTGAAGCTGAAACCAAGCTAGTGAATGATCAGGTTTAGTAACAATTCTTCATTAATCTTACTTTATTTAATTTTTGCCAGATGATCTTTCAGAATAGTGAAGTTTTTTGGAATTGAAGATACTGTTATTTCAATTTTGCATTATTATTTTAATACATTTAATGCAAAATTATTACCACTAAATAAAATAGATTAAGGTGCAATTTTATTAACTGCATATGAAAAACATAAATATCTTATAATGATAAATATAAAAATATACATGATACCGTATGCAATATTAAGATTATGTTTTGAATGTATTGACAATTATTGGTGATATAAAGTTTTACTTTGTCATTATTACATATTATTTATATATAGCATTTCATTTTTTATATGTAAGCATAATGTAATTAGAGGGGATTTGAACCCAGAATTTCAAGCTTTCTTTAGTCATTCAATCCATCTTATGCAACCAATACATATGGCCACATATTTCATGCTAGACCAGCACTCATCAGTTGGGTTGGATCTTCATCTCCCACCCATTATATATAATCAGTGCTTGATATTGTATCATTTGTATAAGATGAAGTGGATGATTAAAAGAAACTTGAAAGTCTGAGTTCAAACCCCCTCTAATTACATCTAATTTAAAAGTATATATACTTTATTTGTATTTAAATGTATATTTAAGCTTTTAACATTTTGTGTGCGTGTGTGTTATTATTATGTTATGAAGCATTTTTAGTTTAAAATAAATATAAAACATTTTTATAATCTGCAATATTGTCCCTGAAAAAAACAGCGAATGAAAATAGTTGTCACATGACTTTTATTTTTTCTGTTTATTGCTATTTAGATATAATTTTTTATTAAAGATTAGATGGAAAGCAGTAGAAGACTCCAGCTGATTATGATTATTAGCATGCATGTAGCTGTAATTTTGAGACAAGGAATTGCAAACTACAGCCAACGATATTAAAATATTATTGCTTAATCAAAGTACTGTATTGCCTAACCACCCAATCTGACTTTAGGTGAAATAACTTATTAAATATATTTTTTTATTATATGATCATTACTCATTAAGTTGAGCAATGACTGAAGTCCAGAGGACGGGCAGAAGACAACAGTTGCATTAAATTAACTAAACTGTTCCTCCTTCCCCAGGGCAATTCAGGAACATTTGAATCTAACCATCCTCACTTTTGGACCAACAACTCAAGTGATGAATAAACTTAGGTTCCTGCATCGAAACATAATCTATCACTTCTTGTATTTGAATCTCACATGACCTGAGCAATTAACAATCTTAATGCCTATTAGAATTCTTCTTTAACAGCACTTTTTATTATGCTTTTCTTATGTTTTTTAAAGCATTTTGAATTATAAATTCTTCTATATTACACACTGGATATCATAAACACTCTTTAATTTATTACCCTTCTTTGAAAGCAGTTCCTGGTCTCGTATGTTCACATCTTTTATTATGCTTAATCATGTGGGAATAGAGTAATCTATCTGCCATGCCCATATCTTGGGCTTGAATCCAGCCCAGATAAACTAGAAATTTCACCATCCTTCATATAGGTTTTCATGATAAGTAATGCTTCTATATTATATACAGAGTGTCATAATCACTCATTAGATGATTTATTGCTCAGTCTCACACATACATTGCTTGATGTCATAGCTTAATTGTGTAGGATTAATAGGGTCATTTGCCTACCATTAAGCTCAGGTAAGCTAGAAAATTTTCCATCCTTCATTCAGCGTTTTCCATGTGTGTAATGTTTACTTGACTATTCTTTATCAAAAGCTGTTATATAGGTTTTTACTTTATTATGACTTACTTAAATGTTTTATCTTGTATCATAATGAATTAGTTGCCAAAATATTTTAGCAATAGAACCACCTACAAATATTACATTGTCTAACATACACCACAGCATTCATTAAGTCACCCTAAAAATTATTAGGTATGAACCTTTCTATTACTAGAACAAGAATTTGTACAATCTTTTAAACAACTTTTAAGGATTTTATAGATTTGTGTTCTTTATTTGGATGTGGAGTAGTTAGACAATAAGGTACTATGAGTGAGAGAGAGTACATTATTCATAATAGTTTAATTTCTGTAAGAAAAATATTTAAACGAACTTTTTATATTATTGCTTAATAAATTATTTATAACTTATCTGTAAAATTATAATATTGCATTCACTAAAAAGAATTAGCAAACTATAATTATTATTCATCACAATATTTATTGCTATAAAACTTTTGAATCAAAACCTGCAATTGTTTATTTTATGTTTTTTTTTTTTTTAGATGTGCGTAATTGTTTTGACTTTACTGTGTTTAGTTAATTCAGTTTTTTCTGAGGAGGAAAGTTTGGCACGACTGCTTATATCTAAGCAGATTTTAAATAAATATGTGGTGGAAGGAAAAGATTTAGTAACGGAGTATCACATTTATAATGTTGGAGGAAGGTAATTGCATGATTTTTCTCTATAAGTTGTTTTTACTTTTAAAATGTTCTAGTTGTACTTAAAAATAATTCTAAACAATTATTGCAATGTTTGGAATAGTTTTAATATAATATATTAATTTTGAATTTTTTTATATATGAAATAATAATATATATGCATAAATAAAGAATATGCATATATGGGTTTGTTAAACGTTTAATGATATTTATGAAATAATCTTCAAATGCGTGTACTGTAAAAATCTTTTACAAATTAAACTTTCAGAATCATTTTAATAAACTTTCAAATAAGACCTAGTATCACTAAACATCACATGATCACTATTTCTACTACTGTATGGAGAGTTCTGCCTGTTTTCAGATCTAGCATCATTGTGATTTTTGTAACATGTTCTTTGAGAATTATTAAAAATGAATTCATTTTTTATCTGATTAATGAATTAGTGGTCCCATCTTTTTCTTATAGTTCTGACTTGTGTTTGAGAATTGAGAGGTCCATGTGATGTCATTATTGCATCTGATTGGCTGTCACATAACCATGTTTAAAGCGTATCTGTTGAAGGTTTTAGCTTTCATGTTATTACAATGTTATCTGTTTGCGCTTAATAAATTTGATATATTTAAAAGATCTTTAGAAAATTTGACTTGTAAAGGATTTTTATAATATGCTTATTTGAGGATTATTACTTCATAAATATTATATATTTCCAGCACTCTATATATTTTTAGATGATATATGCTTATAAGATTATTAATTCATAGATGGTAAATGTTAAAATATTTAAACCTGAAAGTATTTTTCTTTGAGAAAATCTATATAAGATAGTAGAAATGTAAAAAAAGAAAACAATAAATGATTCAATAAAATAGAAACCAACAAGAATAATACAAACAATGAATTAAATTTTTTTATTTATTTTCATTTTAGAATAATTACATTCACATATGATTTGTATTCTATATCAAATTATATATGCTGTTTAGAATTTATGCTACTAATTTAAGAAAATAAACATTTCAAAATAAATTAGAATTTTTTTTTTTAAAGGGCCGCCTTGAATGTTCAGTTGATTGACAACAGCTTCGCTGAGGAAGATTTTCAAATTATCCAAGGTATGCTGAAAGTAAAGTGGGACCGCATTGCACCAAATATTAATGTTTCTCATACTGTAGTACTCAGGCCAAAAAAGGCTGGAATGTTTAATTTTACTTCAGCAGATGTTAGTTACAAGCCATCAGAAACTGAAGGTGTTCAGGTATTTTATACATATTATTTTTTTCACATGTACATTAGATACTTATGTGTATGTAGAGGTTGAACCAAATAAGGGAAATAACTCTAATGAAATTTATTTCGTCATTACAAAGTGCAGAAATGAAACACATAGGAAGTTGTAAAGGGATGTCAGTTATAAGCCTGTAGAAGAAATGTTTCTGATATCTGAATTTAAAATTTGCTGTATCATTTAATGATTTATGATACCTGACTAGAGTATTATGATTGCATTTCTTAAAGATCTCAGAATGAGACCACTAGAACTAAATATTATCAAACATTAATACTTATACTGATGGACATTGTGAAGAGTTTAGTCAACAAAAAACACAATCCAACTTGACTATAAGAACCAAATGTCCACATAGTCTGGTACAACTTAACTCTCCAATTTCTATCACAATGACTTGTTAGTAGCAGAATTGACATTTTAAGGCCATTAGTTTATTTATTGAATCAAGTTATTCTCTTTACTTAATTCACTAGTTATTGTTACTAAAATATTTATAATGAAATTATTCTTTTTTTTTCATTTTCTTTTATGTTAATGTTATCAGTCACTTAGATTAGTACAAGATCAGTCGTAAACCTCTCACGGAAATCTCTGTTTTTAACTTTTCATTGTTCCTTTTTTGGGGGTTATGCTTCTTTATAAGTGATTGTTATGATGAAGATGTGTTTATGATGTTTTGGGATTGTGTACTAATGTTCCATGATGCTGTTAAGCTTGTAATGTTGACCCCTAATGATGGTGGTGATGGCATTGAATTTGTAATGTGACTGTTGATAATGATGGCATTGACTTTGTGACTGATGATAATAATAATGATATTGACTTTATGATGTGATCCCTAATTATAATGATAGCACTGAGTTTGTGATATGATTTCTGATTATGATATTGATGATGATTATAGCATTGAGTTGGTAATATGACTGCCATCGGCAATGGTGATTGTTTAGTTTGGGGTGTGATTATTACTGCTGATGATGATAATGATTGAGTTTGGGATATGCTTTCTAATAATGATGATGGTATTTAGTTTGGAATGTATCTCCTAATGATGAAGATGATGATGTGAGGTGACCGCATCTTCATGAAAGCAGTAGTATTGTGAGATTAAAACTTGAACAGTAGATGATTGAAATGTGTTACAATTCTAAAAATCATCATCTATTTGGATTTTTTTAATCTGATAATTACCAAAAGGCTTATCAACAAGATTGTCTTAAAACTCCTGAATCATGGTGAAGGTAGTGATTCATACAATTGGCAGTCCTGTCATGGTATTTTCTTTATTTAGTCATTAGTCTGCATGAAAATGTCACAGCTGTATGCTGTATTGTTGGATTAAGTGAATTCTACCAATCAGAAAATCCAATCTAACATGATTTGATCAGTCAGACTATATATAGTCTTAATCATTATACTGACCCATCAAGATTTATGGCTCATTCTTCAATCTAATAACATTTTTCAGGGGATTTTTTTTTACATGAAGTGGTTTAATTATCTGCTCATTTGTCTTTTTGATACAAGTTGTGTCTCTACATCATATTATATTTGAAACCTGTCTGTATGTTTTCAACTGATTGTGCCCAACTAATAAGGTTTCTTACTCTTTTTTGCTCTAAATGTTTTTGTTTTTGCTAAAAATTTTCTGATGTAACTAACTACAATAATACATTATTCTTCTATTCTTTAGCTTTCTGGTATTGCATTCAACTGTCAAAATAGCTTACTGTAAAGACTGGTTTCTGGCTATTCGTTTTCTTTACTTATAGCTTGAAGTTTTAAATACTCTAAGGTTTTTCATCCAAGCACTCTTTCTAGATGCACATAGATGACAATCAGAATTTAATGAGAAACTTATATGCATCTTTTGCCTTTTAATGTCTGCATATGATAGCAATAACCAGTGAATTTATCAAATACTGATGCTAAACGGACATTAAGTTATCACATTTTTGCTAAATAGATGTTCTACTGACACCTTTTGGTTTTATTTTGTTACCACGCTGATGGTTGAAATTCTCTCACATCTTAAGGTTTTGAAATCAAATATTCATGCCTTTAAATTTATATAACCTGAAAGGGATCTAAGATTGTGTTGACACTATCGTAGATATTCGTTAATTATTTATGCTTATGTAGATCTCTCAGGAACAATGTAGTGTAGATAAATATAAGCTAGAGAACTTTATTGTCTAATAGAATCTCGATTAATTTCTAAAAGAAGCATGGATTTTTTTATGAGTTTTGATAGGGATACTTTAGATCTTTAAGAATCTTACTGAACGTATTTCCAAGTATCAAAACTATCAGCCATTGAATTACAGAATTGTCTATTATTGTCTGTTAAAATAATTATTCAGAGGTTATTAAGGAATTAATTAAAAACTGGTTTAATGAGTTATCTGGCTTTTAATATCTCGATTATAAAAGTCTTCCATGTCACCAAAAGATTGTGATCTCAAAACCATTATCCTTTATTTCTATTCAATGTTTTTTACAAATTCTTTTCATTTTCTCTATTTTTTTTATTAGTAATTTCTTTATTTCTCACTACTTTAAAAAGAAATTACATTCCACAGTTCCATCTTATTTTCTTTCTTTTTTACTAAAACTGCTACATTCTAAATAGTTAAATAATCAATATTTTCTGTCCCACACACCATGACAAATTTAAATATTTTCTCTACTTTTGGCTTGCTTTTTTTTCTATAGATTTCATGCTCTTGATTTAAAAATAAATTATTATAAAAAAAACTTAATCTAATGTTCTTATTGTTTTGAATTTTATAAGGAGCTTGAGTGCTATCATTGCGTCAAATCATGCATGGCATTTTTATTATTAAAACAGGAAAACTCTATACGTATCCCCACACCCTGCAAGCTAGAGTAATCAACGGATGCCAGAAGGCTTGTGCATAAAATCCTCATCTAGTGCCTATTTATCCAATATCCCCAGATTAGTTTCTGGCTTGTGGCCTTCGTCAGTGAGGAGCCTTGGATCTGAGAGCACTGCTTGCACAAGCCTTCTGGCATCCATTGATTACTCTAGCTTGCAGGGTGTGGCAATACATATAGTGAGTCTTGCCTGTTTTAATAACAGTTATAAGTAAGCATAAGAAATGGTGATTGTGCGATGTTTGCATTTTTATTATTATTACAAATATCTTGTATCCTCAGTATTGATTTTATTTTAATCCATATTTGCATATTTTTAATTTCATAATGTTTTTCCTCATTTATTTATTGAATTTTATTTCTAATTCCTGGCACTTTGTTGTATATCTTTATTATATTGATTTAAATGCAATAATCATGTTGAATATTTGGAGAAAATATTAAATGGATTAAGATTGTATTTAATATTTTTAATGTGTTCTCCTAGAGTACAATATCAGTATTGTCTTAATTTAGTGGCAGATTTATGGGTTATTTGTCTCAATTTTAGTATAGATATGTTGAAATGCATTTATCATTTATTTCTTTTGCAAATTTTAATTCCCGCTCAATAACTTAATCTGATATTTTTGCCATGATTCCCATTCATAAGTTTAAGCCTTCCAAACATCTTCACTTAGTTTTTAGAATTTTTCATGTACAGTAATATTCGGATCTGCATCTTATGCATTTCATCTGCCATCCAAATTTTCCACAAGTGCATGTTTTTCGTATTTTTAAAATATCTTGTCCAAAACTATTAACGCCATATATGATTTTTTTGCTGAAGCACAAGCGTAATTTGGGAGCAGTATTAGAAAAGAAAAGATTACAGTAGATTAACAATCACATAAGGAGAATTTTATTAATGAAATGATGTATAACTATATTCTTTGGTTCCTGTGATTGCATTCAGAAATGAAGCTATCATGTTGTAGTGAAAAATTGATAACTGAATGCTTGTATAATGGATGAAAAAGTATAGATAAATATTGAGTTAAAGCATCATAAATAAATGATAAAGATCCAAGTTATCTGAAAATTTTTCCATGATGATTAAGTAGCTAACAATATTTGCTTTTTAGAGCAAAGGGAATCTATAGACAAATTATTTGAGTTTACCAATTTTAGAACATTTGACAACAGTATGTTGAGTGCCATTGTCACTATATTTCAGATATTTTAAAGCATTGAAGAAAATATTTATGAATAATTAAAGTAACAGAAGAGGATTGAATGGAAAAGTCATGAGATATCATATCAACAGTACAACCTGACTTTTTGTTAGCAATTTTGCGTTCATTTATAGAAATGAGGATAAACGTTTTGTATAATTATGAACTGTATACAGATCCCAATTTATAATGACATCAGTAATTATTGCATGAAAAATCTTTTTTTATGGAGCTAAACAATGAATATGCATCTTTCAAATCTGATATGTGAGAATGGCTGTGAGGTTACTATAGCAAGACATAAAATAATAATAAATAAATAATCCCGCAAATAGTGACAACTAGCCATTTATTACCTGACTTGAATTATTAATATTTATGTACAATAAGTTCAGATTAGTATTAATCAATAATATATACAATTAACATAATAGATTAAAAGCATTAATATATACATATTACTGCTTCTTAAGATCTAAGCTCTGAGCCTTATCAAAAAATAGTAAAGTTAGAAAAACTTATAATGGCCTTAAGTTTTTTGGGGGCCTTCAGTGGTGAGCTGCACTGTGATAATATTCACCTCTGCTGAAGGTCTTCTATTGCATTATTTCTTCGATCTCCCATCCAACTGCTTCAACGATTGAATTTCCAGACAGGCTTTGTTGATTTAGATTTCAAGGGATTTTATATTATCTGCTGCTATTGTTCTCTGAAGTTACTAATTTATTTTAATTAATTTCGTACTTTGTTCTACATCCCATAATTTCTGATTTTAATCATATTTATAATTAGAATTTATCTAATTAAGGATGTAATTAGTTTTTTTCTTTTCTGTCAGAAATTTTTTTATTTATTTCTCTCAGAAATTTTTTACTTAATTTATATATTTTAACTTACATTTTTATTTCCAAGTATTCTAATATGACTTTCAGACTCGTCATACTATTTAATATGATACCTAAAGGCTATGATATGCTTTTCCGAAAACAAAGGAGTGGATTGGACCATAGTTATTAATCATATTCATTAAACAGACAAAATAATTGAATATTGTTGGATGTATTGGCAATCATAGATTCAAACATACTAATTATAAATGATAAGTGAGTTTTGTATAAATGTGCTTCCAGAAATTATAAACTGTACCTATGAGATAAAGCTCTGGTAAATGCCATGTTTTGATACATGTTTGGAAGTAGACGCAGTGATTATTCTTGTGAAAAACTTTTTAGAGTTGTTTAAACAGTGAAATTGATGTATCATTTTGTCTGAGATGTGAAAACTTTACCATAAACATTTGGGAGATTGATTAATTCTCATAATATTCCATGCCACTACAACATAAGACAACTGATATGAAAGATTGCTTGGTTTTGCTTTATAAATTGATTATTGAAACTATATCTAAATGGCAATATAATATTATCACCTGAATTATACCAAAAAACTTTTGAAAAAGTAGAGGGTTTTTTTTTTTTAAGTTTAATGAAATATTTGAAGCAACATTGTTTAACATTGAATTTTTTCTGAAAATTGTAAATATTTGGATTTAACTTTCTACAGCACATCTTGTGAACTGCTAGAGTTAGGCTTCTTAATATATCACATGATCTTCAGTTTACACGTTTTGCAATAGCTAACTATTCTCCAGAGTAGCCATTAAAGATGTGGATTTATTAAGCAATACCAATTGGTGTCTGTTGAATAATGTAGATAGAGTTTGTTTTTGTAACTTAAGAATTTTCTAATTTATTACCAGCTCCAATCCAGAGTCATATTGGAAAGGTTTTGTTTCACTGTATATTAATTTAATATAAAAATGTATACGCCAATATTTTTTTTTTGTATATGTGTTAATGGATTACACACTATGACAAATCAATTAATTATAATATTTTAAATAAATTCTTGTAATAAATATTTCCAAATGTGAACTAATTATTTGAATTTGAGAAATATTTACAATGAGATGATTGTTTTAAAAACATTGAAAAAGATTAGCAGATTATAGATATATTTAAATTACAGGAATGAAATTCATTTCAGCAGTTTTAGATTTGAATTAGTTGAAATCCTAGGAATAAAACATACTTCAATAGCTATAGATTTGGATTAGTTTAAATCACTAATAATTAAGTGCAAGTCAAAACAACAAGCAGATAATGAATAAATGACAAGCGGGATGATAGATTTTCCACACACAAAAAAGCCTAGTTGTTTGAATTTTTTTCTTAGAAAAGATTTATTTTAAAATGCAATTATTTAACAGACAATATTTAGTATATAAAACTCTGTGTGGTTTAGTGCTGTAGTAAAGGATCAGAATCTAGGAAGTAAAGTTCTCGAATCAATTTCAGTTTGGGTATTTCCAGTATCAGAATTTCTTGCAAACTCCCAAACAATAATGCCATTCAATTATATTTTTATTTTAGTGGCTATAAAATAAACTTTTTAGTCATAAATTTTAGTCCATGAGATTTATTATTGAAAGAACTATTTGCTTTATTTAGTTAAAGTTTACTTATAATATTATATATCTATTTTATGTAACATCTTAATTTCTCTTATTGACTTTTAAAAAAAGCATTTAAATTTTTAATTGTTTCAGCTTGCCTATACTAGTGCACCGGGGGAAGGATTAATTATCAATTATCGGGACTTTGATCGTAAATTTTCACCGCATGTGGTAAGTTTATTTATAACAATTCATTTTTAATATTAAAATGATGATTTCATTCAAATAACAAAATTCATTTGAAATTTTATGAAACTGTAAATATTCACTTTTCATTTTTATGTACATGTCATTTTTAATACATCTGCTAATTGTGAGATTTTTAATATTTTAGTTGGATTGGACGGCGTTTGCCATTATGACTCTGCCATCCTTAGGTATCCCTTTTATGCTTTGGTACAGCAGTAAGAAGAAATACGAAGCATTTAGCAAATCTTCTAAGAAGCATCATTAATGGAGAGGAACTTATTTGTATAAATAAGAGAATATATTTTGTTTGGGTTTTTTTTTGTTTTGTTTTTTATACCAACTAGATGAATAAAAAAAAATTTTATATTGATTTCATAGTTATTTGGGATATTCTACTAATTCTGAAGCATTTATAAAAAATATTTGTAGAATGAGTATTTTGTGACTGTAAAATTTAATTAATTTATGAAAATTTTAGTAATCTGAATATTTATTTTTTGCCTTATATTCAATGAGGTTAAGCACAGACTAGCAGCAGAATGATGGGTTCTGGGTAAAAGTTAAACACTTCTGGTGTTTAATTGTAAACATTTTTGGTATAAAATGGTAAAATGAATGTTATAGAGGTATCTATGAATATTGTATCGGTCCTACCATTTGTCAAATATGATCATCAAATTTAATATAGCACAAATTATAATAATCATTATAGATATAAAAAGTTAGGGTTTAATAATTAAAATAATCTTTGAGATTTCACAATCAAATCTAAATAAAAGAAATGAAACAAGATAGGAGTAAAATATAATTTAATTCAATCATTCTAATGGACAGACCAGGCATAGCTATAATAATAAAAAATATCAGAAACTACGTCACCTTTCCAGACCATTAATCACTCCTAAATGACTAGAGGGAAATTAAATCCTCTATGGATTACAAACTTATATTAGGTTAAAAACCAGAGTGCCATTCCAAACTGGGAAATCCATAGGAGGACATACCATACCATCAATCTTATTAAAAATTCTACCACGATTAATTCAGTAGAATAGAATATGGTCTCTTATTTCATATTTAACTTATAATGTAAATGGTAGAACTTATAAAAAAAGAAACAGAAGATCAGATTAATAACTAACAAATCCCCTATATTTAGCTTCATTACATGTGCATAAAGCACAATTATAGTTGTAAATTTTAGTAATCGATGAATACCAATTTGTGTAGTGCTACAATATCCAAACCCCAGCCCATTTTCTGGGTTTTACTTTCATCAAGTTGGAACTAATGAAAGTATGCACCAATCAGCCATCTTTTACTTCTTTATATTATTCCTCAAGCTAATAGTCTGAAATTTAAAAAAAAAAAAAAGGTTTTAAACTCAAGCCAACTTGTATAGTTTCATAGATCTAACATCATGTTAGTTTTTAGGTATTTCAGACTTCATTTTCCAGCAGCTGTAGACATCTTCTATTGTTTTAATCGGACCCCCCCCCCATAAAAACCCCCTCAGGTATGTACAATTTAGACACATACTAGCACTTGAAATAAATTAATTAATTTTTGACCTTGAAATAATTTTTACAATCAGAAGTTTGCAAAACCTAAAAACATTCTGTCACTTCCTACTTTGATTCTCGGCAATTCTAAATATTTTCAAAAGAATGAAAAAAAGATGAGTGAAAATCTACATTTTATTTTAGAAGATTATCCCCCAACAGCAATAAGCATGATCTTTAAAATAAATATGATGTTTAAAAGCCAAGAATTTCAAAAAGTGGCAAGTTTTGACATTACTACTTCCTAATTTACAAAATATGGACTGTGAAGAGAATTTGAATGTGTCTCTAGACAATATTAATAACAATATGATTTGAGATAAATAACACTGATCAATTTTTAGCTGCATAAACCATTTTAAAATCAATAATCAGTTTAAATTCATGAAAATAAAGGCGACTGCCAATATGTTATATATAAATTATTAATCAAACATCGATAAATTATATAAAAAAAAAATAGAATGATAAATTAGACATTTTTACACAGAATGTTTCAGGATCATTAATTATATATTTTTAAAAATTGAAGTAAAAATACCATCGCAAAAATCTTAATAGTGAAAAAGCTGTCACAAACAACATTGTGTACTGTGAAATTTTTTTTTAAGAATTACTGAGAATCAAAGTAGGAAGTGACAATGTTTTTAGGTTTTGCAAACTTCTGATTGTAAAAATTATTTCAAGGTCAAAAATTAATTTATTTATTTCAAGTGCTAGTATGTGTCTAAATTGTATACCTGAGGGGGTTTTTATGGGGGGGGGGGGTCCGATTAAAACAATAGATGTCTACAGCTGATGGAAAATGAAGTCTGAAATACCTAAAAACTAACATGATGTTAGATCTATGAAACTATACAAGTTGGCTTGAGTTCAAAACCTTTTTTTTTTTTAATTTCAGATAGGCTTTAATCTAATTAAACCTCCAACTTTGCTTAAGTGTGAAGATTTGCTATCTTAATATAAACTGAGCACTGATTATGTGTGTAGGAGATGATAATCTGGACTAACTGATGAGTGCTGGTTTAGCACAAAATAGGTATATTGGTGATTATTTATCTTTTTGACATGTGTGTGGTCATGTGTATCAGTTGTATGAGATAGTGTAAATAGTTGAAGAGTGCTTGAAAGTCTGAGTTCAAATCCCCTATATTTACTATTAAGCTACAGGTTTGTGAAGAGTGCCTGGTTTTTAAAATATTTACATATGAAGCTTGTATCCTACCCATCCCTCCTCTATATATTTAAATGGATAAGGTCCTATCCATGAGGGATCAGAGTGACTTAATGTCAACATGGACATGGCAATAGTGTTGGCATCAGCATGGGATTGGGCTTTTCCATCATCAGATTTTCAATAGTATGGATGGCTGAAAAGTTGGAGGTTGAATTAGATTGAAGCCTATCGATTAAAGTGTGAAAATTTGCTATCTTAGCATAAACAGCATTGATTATATATATATATGTTGTGTGTGTGTGTGTGATGATAATCTGGACCAACTGATGAGTACTGATTTAGCATGAAATACATACATTGGTGATTATTTATCTTTTTTACATGTGTGTGGTCATGTTGTATGAGATAGTTTGGATAGTTGAAGGGTGCTTGAAAGTCTGAGTTCAAATCCCCTATATTTACTATTAAACTCAAGGTTTGTGAAGAGTGCCTCGTTTTCAAAATATTTATGTAATGAAGCTATATAATTAATAATTTTAAGTATCAGTCTGGGCGCTTTCGGGAAATCTAAGTTCTCATAATCATAGCTCATGATGATTCTGGATTAGAATGAAGAGAATTCACTTAGAATAATAATTTTTTTAAAAAAAAAAAAAAAACGGGTCTGTGCCTACAAACCTTCAGATAAGCATTTCTGTAGAATTTACCTTTTATGAATACCTTAGTAAAAATAATTTTGGGTATCCAAGTACACTTTTATATACTATTTATTGTAAAAATACATTATTTCTGAATTAACAGTTGCCTACTATTATGGCAACAGCTATCAAGAGAAAATTATCACCAATGGCTGTGGCTTTATGTTAAGTGAGAACCTATTAATTATTTGTCATCCTGCAAAGTAATTGCTAGAGAGTTCATGCAACATTAAGCATCCTAATAGCAAATTCAGTCTTTAAGAGTTTCATTCAAATGAGAATTGAATCTGGAATTTTCAACTCCAAACCTGCAACTCTACCAATATCAAGAAATGGAAAGGCTCTAGACTTAAAATGTCTGGGTGACTAATCAGTACTTAAATCTTAACTTTTAAATTTATATGCTTAAATTTTGATTAAACAAAAACATTCCTAGAATTATTACATTTAATACATTAAAAAAATGACTTGGAAAAAGGAAGATATATACACAAGTTTTTAAAGTAAATCTTATAAAAAATATGGAAGTAAAATAATCAATATATGAAAGTGAATAATATTTATAGATAAATACAATAAATTTAGATGTTTAATAAAGTGACAATAATAGGAAAGAAATTCAAATCAGATAATGCTGAATTTGAATATTTGACTATAATAATAAAACAAAGTTGAACTTTCATGTTCAGTAATCCTAAAGAAATATCACACAGCCAATGACCCATTTGATTATGATGATAATAGAAATGTTTTTATTGTTGATTGTAATATCCTTTAGAAATGTCGCTTTTAAATTATTAATCATATATTGTTTATTTGCTATCTTTGAGACATGGTATTTTATTTTTTAGACTTATAAATGGAAAGAAAACTGCTTAAAACTTACAAGAATTTACTGAACTGGTTTTTTTTTCATTGCACTGTTGAAATAAATACTTTAAAACTACTTAGCTGGATATTAAAGTATATTATTTATATAAAAGAGGTTTATAAAGATGCTTTATTTTACACATGATTCTGATAAATCAGAATTTGTGCTCTAATAATTGAAGAAACCTACGTTTTCACATCTCTACTGTATTTTATTTCTCGACCAATAATTTTTATGGTTTTATCCTTTCATTAGAAAAAAAAATTCGAATTGCTTTCACGGTTTGTTTGATTGTTTTACGTAGGCCTTTCCTGCCAGTCTAAATTTTTGCTAAGATTTAATAATAAGGGTTATAAGTTTGATTTGTATCTGATAAAGACTGATGTAAGTGAACTTTTTCTGTAACTTTAGTTCAAATGTTACATAAAATCTTATGATCATCATCATCAAGCAATTGCTGCCAATGAGGCAAATAAAATAAGAGCAATAATCACTTGTATGCAAATATAACAACATAATGCTAATTGAATATCCATAAATAAATAATATATAACTAAGCATATTTAAATAAGCATGCATCAAGACTATATAAATGTACTGTAACAATGAAAATGGTCTGTTCAGCTTTTGGCCCCATAAAATTACTTCTTATTGACTTTTTATATTCTGCCATAATATTAAAAAAATAATTGAACCTATTGGTTGTGAAAAAAATTAGTGTTTTTATTTCGAGTTTCCAATTGTTTACCATAAACTAACGAATGAGGGTTAAGACAATTTTAGCATATTTCCAACTATATTTTCTAATACTAAATAATGTTAAAGATGATCAACAAACTATGCTATGCATGTGATCTACGACTTATTTTATGCTATGCATAGTTTGATGTAATGATAGAATAGCATATTGTGTCACTTTGGGTGCTTGAATTTCTTATGAACTCTTGAGTAATAAAACCATTCAATTATTTATTTTGTAACGTTTTTCGTTTTGCTAGGCCTCTTACACGCTAATATAAACTGCGCGTGAGTTGATCAAGCTATGTCAAAAAAGAAGAAAGTTATATTTCTATTCTAAAAACATAGCTATATTTCCTGATCAACTCGGCCTAGAATTATTGCTAAGTACAATCGTGAGTTGACTCAGTTTTTAATTTCTACATGAGGGCGCCAGAGTCGTTAGACCCACTGAGTCGGCGTCAAACATATTGTAACTCGTAAACTAAACAGAAAAAAAAGTGCTTTTAAACTAATCGGTATTACCTCCTACCGTAACGAGAATTAATTTTTTAAGATTATTATTCCTGGGCTTATTCAAACATATTAGCAAAGGTAAATTACATTTTTAAATCTTATTAAACTACTAATAGATTTAATAATAAAAAATAATAACTACTATTAATAACGTACAATGAAAAGGTTGATAAAAGTATAATCTCTTTTATTCTAACAAACTAAAATATTTATAAGTTAAATTACGAATTCTAAACTGGAAAGTTCACACATGCTAATCCAGATAATGAATCGATTAACAAAAACAGTTAGATTAAATAATGAACGCAATTTAATAATGTTCCAAGATCTTGTATAAAATTCTTTATAAGAAAGTCCCTTGAATGTGAAAGTAAAGTCTATATCAGGATGGTAGTCTAAGCTTAGATAAATAATTGTTTGCAAACTTTTAAGTCACTATCAGGAAAATTTATTCTTAACTTACCGGTAAGTTCATGTAGATTTATGGGATCCCAGATCATGAGAATTTCCATTGGTCTCTCCTGCCGGCATCTTCCATTATTGTTCTGTTCTATAGCTGGAGAAAAGGCATGGTTGTAGTGACCCTTTTATTGCAAAAAGCGGTCTTCACAAGTCCCGTTTCCATGCTTGTGTGACAGCTTGGTACAGCAAGGGGCATACCTGTGTAGAAGTATATTTCTTGCCACAGTTATGCTCGTGGAAACCTCCAACTTTCAGAGACGTAACTAGAAGTTAAAGAGAAGACCCAGATTGAAGTTGTCATTTCCTTTTTATATCGCGCTCCATTTTTGGAACTTGACTCTTTTGTCTTTTTATCAGGTATAAGATAATAATCTTATACACCTCTCTTAAATTTAAGTTACAAAGTTCTCTTTTTTTTTAGCATTATTCTTCCATCTTTAATTAGCTAAAATATTTTTCTTTTAGCTTATACTTTTGGAATTCTTTTAATTTATCTGGATTAGTAATCTGTATGTCATTTATTCTTTCCAATTAGATAAAAAAAAAAAAAATAAGAATGACAATTTTAACCTTCATTGCACGTTTTAACAAAAATTATACTAATCAAAAAAAAATCTAAATTTACTTTTTTAGCTTTTACCAAATGCCAATATATTTGTAACGTATATAAATAAACGTTACAATTTATTTATTTAACGAATTACATAAATTCTCAATCAATATGCTAGAAATAAAGAAAAAAATGTTTATTTCATTAATAAATAAATACAGATTTTTTTTAAAATTTAATTAACAAAACAAATCTCATAAATAGATTAACTGCATAATTTATAGTTCTGTTCGTTTTTTGCAAGCATTAAGAACAACTCTTTTCAAGGGACCAAAAATTGTATCAGCAATATTAGAAACTACAAAAAAAAAAATTAGCAATATTAGAAACTAAGGGAAAAAATTAGTAATATTACAAAACATTGAATAAATATGCAAGAAAAAAATGTAATGGAGCCATGATATAAACTATCAATAGACATTATAATTTATACACAATCCAAAAAAAATGTAATTAACAATAACAAAAAATTTGTAAATTTTATAATGTGACAGTATCCACTTTTCCATCTAGGAGTGCTTCTTAAGCTTATTTTGAAAATATATTCTTCACATTATACTTTCAAATTTGATAAACAGTAGTTTGTATATTGAAATATTTCTAAGGGCAATACTGAAAGTTTTACAAAGTTTAAGAGCATCCATAAAGACAATACAGATTTACAAACATCACAACTACATTGAGCATAGTCTCTAAGAAGACTCCAATCACAATTCCATAGGGGGAAAAAGTGCTACTGTATGGAGAGTTTTGCCTCTGTGAAAAAAATTTTTTTGCCAAAATAGGATATTGCATTGAATGTTGAAATTTTATTTTTTAAAAATATAGTACAGTAAGTTTTTTATTTTTTGAGTGAATATGAATGCAATAAATATATATGTAATTGTTCCCTTCAATTTATTATTAATAATTACATTTTTAAAAAATTTTGTTCATATTATAATAATTTTAATTTATATATGTGTATTATACATATTAAAAAAACTGCTATATGCATTTGTAGAAAAGTACTGTATGTATATAATTCAATAAACAATACATATTCTGGTGAAGAATCGAAACTAATCAACAAAATGAGTTATTATATGTATGTATGTTGTATACAAAGAGTACTAGAACAAAATATAGCTGATATCATGGCTCCAAAATATTGTATTATTAAACTAATGAGTTAATTTTATTGTTTTGATTAATGTATAAAAAATTAAACCGTAACTTATATAAAACTGATATTAAATGAAAAAATTAATATTAAAGTATTTACCATGTCGATTTTCTTTACTAAAAATGTACTGCTTTTCATCCAACTTATGATCATCAACATCCTAAATAAAGTAAGATGTAAATTAAAATCTGAAACTTTAGAAAGTAAAATAGTCTGTGACTATATTTGATACTAAAAAAAAAGGTCAGTTGAAATACATTTTGAAAAATAATTAAAAAGTTATGTTAAAGATTTGATCACAGATAAATTAATTATAGAAAGAGGATTATTTAAACAAAAGGTAATCAACTCTTTACATATTGACTGTGCTGTTTTTGTTGAATGTGAGAAAACTCTTGATCCAAGGCATAAGATAGAGACTTTGAAAAGATAAGAATGGCCATCTTATCATACCTAAATTCTCTTATAAGCCAATCTTAAGTATCTTGGAATAAGTGTGAAGATATTCACTTTACTGTGCGTTAATATTAAGAGATGTTAGAATTAGTGCAGTTTTTAATTTTAATTTAAACAGAAGTGTTATGTATTCCGCTATGAAGCTGACTACCAACAATTATCACAAAATTATTAATTATCCAAAACATTAAATAAGAATAAATACATTTATTTACATATATATTTGCATATCAATTAAGATTTTACTAAATAATGATCCATAGTTACTTTATATTTACATTAACAATTAGTCCTTGATTTAAAGTTCTAAATCTTCAATGCTATAATCATTACCAAACAAACAAATACTGCCACTACAATAGTGGTGGACTAAAAGTTTATACTCGCAGTACTTAAAACACAATCCTAATTGGCTTTTCTCAGACATACACAAATAATAAAAGACCGGTGAGGTCTATAAACATTTTCCCTAGCCGGTTTTCTTTCACCTTCAGAGGCATGGGCTCTGGGACACTTTCATTATTGCAGAAAAGTTTAGGGCACTTTTCTCAAAGGTCCTTATGACAACAACAGCACGCAATGAGTGGAGAAAAGCTGATTATGCATGCTCTTTTTTGTGCACTATTAATACTGGTTTTTCCTTGCTTGATATTTTAAAAATTTCTATCATTCCAATGTACTGGAAATCCATTTTTACAATGAAGGATCCGGCTTCTAATTATGTCTGTTCACATTCATCAGTAATTAGCTTCAAATATTTATTCCATTTATTTTCTCCTAAAATAGTTTAATGGTTTGATTTTAACAATACCCAGTTTTCTTAGTATTTTAAATCCGGCCTTGAAAATAATTATTTGCCATTATCTTTCTGCAATCTTTTATAGAATGCTTTTAAATTAAAATCTTTATCTGTTTAAGTCTAATTTATCTGCAAACCAATCTTTCTTCGTTGAATTAGAAATAAACTGAAATTATCAAAATAAAGTTTTCTTTACTTTACAAAATGTATTCGTTACTTTTTTAAAAACTTACATATCGATTTACGTTTCCATTAATTATTAAAGATCTTTTTATTGCTTTTTAAATTAGATATGCATTTACATTTTTATTACTATTTTTTCTCTGAAGTAAAACTTAGCTTTATTAACTTGTAGCTTTCGAATTACTAAAGGTTAATATATTTTCTACAAAATATAGCAAGAAGGTAATCAACCCTTTGCACATGCACAGTACTGCTATATCAAATCAACATTTAATATTCTATTAAAAATAAATTTTGAATAAAGTTTGTAATCAATAGATAATGCTATCTCTGCAGAGAAAGATTAATTATAAATGATAGTTAAATTGAAAAAATCATTAGTTACTCCACAAGTTAACCATATACTATACTAATTAAGTACAGTATATCAATATAAAAAAGCAATATTTTTTAGGCATACTTCGATTCTGAAGACATTACTATAGACTAAGAGGAAAAATATCTGACCTCAGTATCATATAACCTGAAGTGTTAATCCTTATACTTATGGGCCTTTTCCAGATCATATTTCATCTTTTTTATGGTTTTTATATCTTAAGTATATTGTATTATTTGAAAGAATATTTCATACAAGTATTTGTAAATTTGTCAATAATTAAAATAGTAACTCTTATTTTAATTTAAGATGCCTATTTAACTTTAGAAGGTTAGTTATTGAGAATCTCCATAATAAAAATTAGTCCTATAATCTGAAATGTCTAAATAGGAACAACTGATTCTAATTTGTTTAATACTTTACTTTTTGAGGTAAGCTAAAGCTTTCTTACAATCTCCCAGTAGAGGATAAATAACAAAAAATTTATTTCAGACTTGTCAATTGTTTTAATGTGACTTCCTTTTTCTCTTTTATTAATATTTCAGTACTTGTGACTTTTGACCCATGTTTAAATAGTTGTGGCTTCTTAATTAATCACACCTGTACGTTATAGGCCATCCATCTTTTAAGTAGTATGTACATAAACGCTATCAAGCAGGCATTAGTAATTCGTTTAGAGCGCGCAGTTTTTCCATGTGTAACATGGAGAAACAGCGCCACATAGTGGGCTAGAATCTTGGTAGTTGCTGGTAGCAGATGACGTAAGCTAGATGTGTTTATGGTAATCAGTGTCACCTAGGTTCTTGGTAGTTGCTGGTAGCAGACGATGTAAGCTAAATGGACTTATGCATGGTGACCAGCACCACCAAGTGGACAGCTTTGCTGCCAGCCAGCTGGTGGAATGTTCCCGTGCTTATGCATTGTGAACAGCGCCACATAGCGGCTGGAATTTGCATTGCTGCATTTGAGGCCCCTACTCTAAGTATTTCTGTGGTTGAGCCAGACCAGCTCCTCTGGCGGCCACATGGGTCAAAAGTCCCAGGTACCAATATTTCTTACAAGTACACAATTTATTTAAAATACTATTTTTTGCATAAGGATTTAAGAAACGCAAGTTATTTCCTACAGTAACTACATTTTTGGAAGTATCTAGTATTTTAAATGAAAAAGTGGGGCATGCAATTAAATCTATGATGAGAGGGAAAAAGCTCCAGAAAATGACACAATTATAATTAATATTTTAAAAGAAGCAGGTAAAAAAAACAGAAAAATTGTTGGCAAAGTTATATACCTGAAATGTGTACAGTGTTATAAAAAAATTAATGTGCGGATACATATGATATTGTAAATAAATAGTTTTATTACATAAAATAATTACCGCATAATATTTGCATACTTGTTTCACTCTAGCAAAATTTATAAGAAATTAGCATGGAGTGAACTTAATTATGCAAATAAGCTACATATATGGATAATTCACATACTATTAGAAAATCAGATGTATATTTTTTTATTTTCAAGTAATGTGTACACAAAAATAAAAGAACACTTAAAAGATGTTTATGTCGGAGAGTGTCCCCTTAAGGATTATTGTTTAGTTTACTTATTTATAGATTATGAGTATAATAAATTCACGTTTATTTTATGTTGTCTTTTGTTTATTTAACTGCAACCTAACTGGTTTACATACATAGCAATACTAAATATCCAAATGATAAAGATTATCAGATGATTGAAAGAATGCAATAATGATATTGATATTTAAGAAAGATTACAAGGAAGTATTAGAAATTATAGACCTATTAGATCTATACAAAATATTTACCAAAATAATTGCAATTTATCTAGAGCAAACTGGATTTTAATCTGTCAAAAAAACAAGTTGGATTTGAATTTTATTTTAGCACAATGGATTTCATCCACGAGAGAAATTACAGAAAAGAACAATGAATGTGACTGCCATTCTCATTTGAATTTGCAGATTATAAGGCATTTAATTCTATAAGCATTTCTATATTAATTAAGTGATTAAATCATGAAGATATAAATCCAGGATTTCATATTCTGAAGAATATTATTTATCAAAATGCAAGAGCAATGATTAGATTACATATTGATAGTAATATTAATATTGAAAATGATGTATAATATAGTAACTCCATATTTCCAAAACTTTTTACAGCAATTTTACAAGAAATTTTGTGGATTAAAATGGTAATAAAAAATAAATGGAGATTATTTAAGTCATCTAGATTTTGCTGATGTTGTGGGGTTTTTTTTGGTTGTTTTTTTTTTTTTTTTGCAAATAAGGCTTCAGAGCTCCTGGAAATGTTGCAAGAGTTCTCAGATGAAAATAAGAAAGTACAATTAAAGATAAAGAACTAAAATAATAAAGTAATGTTCATTGAATTTTCTCAGAATAAAATAAAGATTATTAATCATGATTTAGTAGAAGTTAACAATTATAAATATCTTTGTTAGATTATTAACACTTGATTGAAAGATAATGGATTAAATTAATCGACAAATTAAATTTGGATGGAGTATTTTGATAGAAATAACTTAATAGTAAAAGGAACTATGCCTATGTATTTGAAAATGAAGATTTTTAATAGATGTGTTTTACAATATTTATGAATCTGACAAACTTGGACAGTTAACAGAAGAGCAATATAGAGACTTCAGACACACAATGAGGTATGGAGAGAAAGAGATTAGAAGCAACAAAAACATATTGAAAATAAAACCCATGAGTGAGAAAACAAACAAGTATCATAAATAATATTGAAAGAATTAAAAACTAAAATAAAGACAACTGAATGTGAAGAGGTTGTAAAAGATATAGAGACCTGATGTGAGATGGATGATGAAATAAGGATGGAAATAAAGAAGTTTGCTGGTGAATTATGAAGGAATGTTAGAGACCAGAGAAACTGGATTAGACTTGGAGAGACCAACCTGAAGTGGATTGATAATGATTTAAAATGGTAATCAAAATACTGGCATTAACTTTACTATTTTTAATATA
This sequence comes from Epiperipatus broadwayi, assembly GCA_028023455.1. Taxonomy (NCBI): domain Eukaryota; kingdom Metazoa; phylum Onychophora; class Udeonychophora; order Euonychophora; family Peripatidae; genus Epiperipatus; species Epiperipatus broadwayi. The sequence continues at coordinate 3,912,335 of JAQFVV010006236.1, forward strand.
ATGATAAATAAATAAAAACTACAATCAGCTCACAGCACAACTGTGATCCTCAATACCATTTTATCAGAATTTTTTACCAGCTAGTTTTTTTAGTTATCACCTAAAGCATACAGTTCATATAAAATTTTAATATTGATTTACTTGGTAATTTCATTTATTGCAAGAAATTTGATATATATTTTCATTATGGTTATATGTTAGTCTAGGTTTCTTAATTAATATTTTGGGAATAACATACCATCACATGTAGTTCTAAAAATACATTAGTAAAAATAATTTCATGTTTAACAGGAAAAGAAAATAATATTTAATGTCGATGACCTCATAAAAGCCTGGTCAATGTGGTATTTTAATATCAGTTATTTGGTAATTCTGAATTATTTGGGAATTTTTGATATGTATTTGTGCTGTTATATCTTATTTAATAAAGCAGTTGTTGAGTTTAAACATGATGCATTTCTACTCAAGGTAGTTATTAAATTAGCTTAATAAGCTTGCATGACATCATATACAAAATCTTTGCTTTCATGAGTCAGGTAGTGGGTGTTATATGATGGAAATGGTTCTGCAGGCTAGTTCTCTAAAGTAAAAAACTTTGGCTTTATTTCTTTGGAGGTTTCATGATGAACAAGAAATGTAACCAGTGCTTTGTATATCTTAGCTGTAAATTATTTAAGTATGAGAAGTATTTAATTTGATCATCATCACAGTTGAGGGGTTATGTTGATATATTTATTATTAATTTGATTAGTATCAGTTTGTGCTTTTAACTACATAGACCTTATTATATTACTTATTGCTATTTAAGGGTTTTATATTTTTCATGGTGCTACAAATGACATATCAACAAATAATCATGTACTTTGTTACAATTAAGGTTGAGCCTATATTTTGCTTATATATATACATATTTTTCATTGGATATATTGCAATGCTCTCTTACTCTTTATACACCATCCTTCCGAAATATATAGCATATATATATATATACAGACATTCAATAAATAAAACGCCTATGATATTTTAATATAAAATAATTGCTTCTATTTTAGTATGACATTAACTTACATCAGATTTGAACATTGTTATGAATGAGAGCTCTTTGTTAACTCATTATTTAACAAGTATACAAAAATATTACATATAACTGCCAAATTGTGAATTGTAAACTGTGATGATACAATGCTCATAGGACCAGTTTCAAAGAAATCCCTTTCATCAAATGTCCCAAGAGCTAACATCTCTAACTATTCACTGACCTTAAGATTGTCACAGTTTACTATTCAAAATTTATCAATTATATATCATATACTTTATTTAAATAACGAACTAACGGAGGGCGCTTAAATGCATTCATTCACAAATAGTTCTGCAATGTATTAATTACACAAATTACTAAGATTTGAATAGTGTTTATTGTAATATAAAAAACTTCAAGATTTAATAGAGAATATCAACATATCTGTTGTTCAAGAATACTCCTTAGACATTCAATATTATATAAATTTGGTCATCAGAGAGTATGCTTGAGATGTAAAATTTTCTTTTCACATTTTTCAAATTCTTATTTCTCTGCATGAACTGTAAGAATGGGAGCATTATCTTCTTGGAAGATGATAATGTTGCCTTAAAATGTCTGCATCATATATGTACTTGGTTTCTCCAAATGTTCAAATAATTTGCTTAAATCACTTGAAAAAACATTTAAAAAAGATGAATGCCCTCAAAAAACATTTTATGTCAAGTAGTGCAAAAAAATTTGCCATATTCAGATTTAATTGTAATATTTTTTTTTACAGTTCTATCTATAAGAAATAAATATATGAGAAAGTACCCAAAAATAACCAGAATCATTATCTGACAGTCATGCCTGTTCTGCTTCTAGATACTTCTTATGTCAACTCCTTCTGCATAAATCTGCCAAATGACATCATCGTGTGACACGTGGTATTATGTGGCACACTTTTTTGCAAAATATGTTTTCACGTATTTCTCAATTTTTATAATGGCTGAAACATTGGAACAATGAGAAATTCTGTTTTCTTTTATGGAAGACAGTTGCAATGCTTGAAATGGTATACAAACAAGTTGCTCTGGGAAAAACACAAGTTATGAGTAGTTTAATGGGAGTGTCAAATTCATCACATCCCAAACATGGCTCATGAAGTTCAATGTCCAAGATGGTGCTGTTTTTTTTTTAGAATTCAAAGAGCATTGTTCACTCACAATTCATTTATTACAATCAGACTTTTAAAATCTACAAGTTCTGAAACTTTTGCATGAAGCAGTAAAACATTGTGGAAAAGTGAGGAGTGCAAAAGTGATAACCACACAAAGTCTCAAGTGTGAAATGAATTTTTAATTAAATTTAGTATGATTCAGATTATATCTGCCATATTCACTTGATCTTGCTCTATAAAACTTTTTATTTTCTCAAATGAAAAAATGCCTCAATTTTTTTTGTGGACTTAGAAATGGTGGAGAAAAAAGCAATGCTGGTGTTAAAAGGCATCTCTTTGTAAGAGTTTCTAGAGTGAAAAACACAATCAGATTGCTACATTGCATTAAATGAACATTCCCTTGAAAGCAATTCAATTTGTTAATACCTAAAAATAAATATGTAATCTTTTGATACATAATTCTGATTATTTTTGGGTACCCCCTTATATGCTGTTGGTATATATTTTCATTCTTTTTTGCTACATATAGCAATGAAATATTCATATAACATATTCTCTTATTTTGTCCATCTCCGTATAAATTTAGTTATAAATAGTCATATGTTCTGCTTAAAATTTAAGTGTTACTTTAATGTATGTATTTCTGTGTATGTGCACATAGACACATCTTTTTTTTTTAAACAATTATTTTTGCAATTTTTACTTACAATAACCTCAGATGATATGGCCTCATCCCCTGTCAAATAGAGTTTAAAATAAAGAAAGGTCAAATTAGATTTTTCTCCAGAAGATTTCTCCACCAAGCACGAATATTCTTTTGGATCACTATTTGGATGGCGACTGATATAAAGAAGCCATTTCTTAAAAAGAAATAATAAAATATATATATATGCAAAATATAGCTGGGCACAATATATTTATAAGAACATTAAATACACAAATACTGTATGTGATGGAAACTGACTTCTCTTTAAACAAAGTCAGAAATTTCTGTTCATATAAATTACATGCTCAAAAACATGTAAACATTTCCTCTCTTATATATCACAATACAATCAACTGCTTTCTTCCTTTCCAATTATTTTCAGTCAGAAACATTTCTTTTTTTCCTCTATCCAATTTTAATAAAACTATACTGTCTCATATTCCCAATTTCATTACAAACCTAATTCTCTGCCTCTTTAACTCCCTTTATCATTAAATTTTTTCTACTCTCTATAGAATTTATCCTGAACCTCCTTCAACATCTTATACCCCCAAAATAAGTATTCAATATTCTTTTTTCCATTTTATCATAAACTACAATTCAAATCTTATTTTTTCCTTTTTTTCCTTTGTATTTAAAACTCAGGTTAATGTAGCAAATAACAATAAACTTACTTTAGTGCTATACATTCTTTCAATAATGACTTTCTTTTTACTACTCCAAATTAATTTTTATTATTATTAAATCTTTCTATTTAAGTTAGAAACTCTTTGTTTAGATAAAATTTTGAAATCAAAAATTAATGTTTCTAGTAAATAGATTCCCTTCAATTTTTGTATGTTTTAGAAATCAATAACAATACAAAATGGCAATGAAATATTTTAGGTAATGCCCTCATTTATTTACTGTAAAGATGTTGATAAACCAAATTGGAAATATGTTGAGATCAGTTCAGTAAATTTACTGTATTGCACACAAGAGGGAGTATATACTAAGAAGTTATGCTTAAATAAGACTAGGAACGATGTGACAGATGTATGGTTGTGTAGATCATGTACAAATGTGATTAAAGAGATGAAAAATGGTCTCTAAGTATAGATAGTTTAAAGAAAAAGGAGAAATGGAGAAAAATGTAGTTAAGGTAGATAAAATAAAGTATATATTTAGTGGAATGACAAGAGATATGAATGATTTGTGCAATGGAGATAGGCAAGAAATAATTAAGATAGAAGAAGAGGTAATGGATGTAGAGGTAAAATTAAAAGTGTTAAAAATGAAGTGTGAGCATATCAAGGAATTAATGAATGAAAACGATAAGGAAGAACTAGATAAGGAAGTCCAGAAGGTGGAAGTGAATGTTACAGATAAAGTAGGGAAAGTAAAGTGTGATATACACTTGATAGGGGACTCACTAATTAGAGAATGTGATGTAATTGCAAGGGAAGATATAAATAGTATGTAGGAGCATGTTTATCTGGAGCTAGAATTAGGGATGTTATAGATAAGGTAAAGAAACAAGGGAGTAGAGATGTTGGAGTTATGGTAGAGACAAATAATTTGTCAGAGCCATCAAATAGAATAATGGCTGAATAAGAACATTGATTAGTAGTTTGAATAAGGTTAAAGAAAGAGTAGGAGTAGTTGGATTACTACCAAGATTTGACAATAGGTATATGTTAGATAGGGTATGTTCTATAAATAAGAGATTAAAAAAATTATGCAAGAGAAATAATGTTATGTTTGTGGGTATGTAGGATTTTTTTATTAGTAAGAGAGAGTTATATAGTAAATATGAATTGCACTTAGCAAAACAAGGAAGTGACCCATTAGGGGTTGTGATTTATGAAAAATATAGTTTAGGTAACTTATAAAGGGAAATAGGATTTTAAATTACAGCATTATCAAAAAGAAGGTTAAGAATGGATGAGATATAAAAAGTAAACAAAGGGTAACTGATTTAGATATAAATGTAGGTGGGGAGAGGGGATGTGTCTTTAAAACTAATGATAAACAAGCTAATTACAAATGTTATAGAGAAGAAAGAGTCAAAAGAATTTATAAAAGGGTAGAAGAAAGGAAGAAATTATTTAAATTGGATATTTGAATATGCAAGGTAATAGGAGACCAGAAAAATGGCTGGAATTAAACAAAGCAGTTAACAAAGTACTTGGGATATTAGCAGTAGTCGAAACACATCTAAGAGAAGAAGAAAAACATACACTGAAAGATTTAGTATCGCAGGGTATAGATAGAAAAGAAAAGGGGTGGTAGCATAAGAATTAACATATTTAAATACTGTAAAGCATCAAGACATTAATGGTTTGAGATAAGGTTAGAAAAACAAGAATAGATAATGGCTATAGTGTATATGGCCACTGGAGATAGTTCAAACTACAATGGAATGGCACATTTAGCAAATATAAATGCCAAGATAAAGATATGCAAAGTTTTAAAAAGGAGGAAGAAAATAATGGTTATAGGGGATTTGAATGGACATATTGAAGAAATTGATGACATGGATAACAACAATGGACAGCTGTTGAAAAAATTTTGTCAGAGAGTTAATATAAATATTGGAAATTTATCAAATACTTATGAAGGCCAATACATATGGTCTAGAAATAATATATTTCACAATGTATTAGTAGAGAAAGAGGGAATGAATCAAATACAGAAAATTAAAGTGTTTGATAATAAAGAGAAAGTATATAATAGTAATCATAATTTCTTTATAATAGAAATGGTTAGTAATGTGATGGAAAATAGTAATAAAAGTAGAAATGATAGTGAAAGATATGGATGGAGAATGAATGATAAGAATAAGTTAGAAGAATATAAAATAAAAGTAGAAGAAATCATGGAAGAGTTTATTGGGAGTGGATATTGGGACTGGTGTGGTGAAGTAAAAAAAAATGGCAAATAGGGTTTTAGGTGAGAATATTCATAAGAATAAAATAAAAAAGTGAGAATTAGTAAAAGTGTAAAAGAAAGGGGGCAAGCACACAATGAATATAAATGTGCTATTAAAAACAAAGAAAGTGAAAAATAAGGTTAATATTAAATTGGAAAACTATTTAAAAAAAGAAGTTAGCTAAAGTAGATAATTATAGGGAGAAAATGAAAAGGGAATATAAAATTTTTGAAAATATATTAACAGAAGGAATGTAGAGGAGAGAAATAGTTTTAACAAATGATGAGGAAACAGAGTGCAGCTCTAAAGAAGAATTAGAGATAATCTTAAATAAGTATGTAATGGATATAGAAAAGATGTTAGATGTGAAGGACAGAGTGATAACAAACATAAAAGCATATAGTAATGGAAATATTAGGTTTCCAGAAAATGAATTGAATGAGGCAGGGAAGAAATTAAAAAATAGAAAGGCAAAAGGTTTAGATGGATGGGCAGAAGAGATGGTGACGAATTTGGGAAATAGGGCAAAATTAAATCTATTCTCATGTTTTAATAAGATGACACAGAAGAGAGAATTTCCAGATAGCTGGAATAATACAAGAATAATGCTGTTATTTAAAGAAAAGGGTAAGGATTATAAAAATTTAAACAATTATAGACTAATAGCTGTAACATCAATATTATATAAAGTTTTTGCATATATGGTCACTGGAAGAATAACAAAATGTAAGAAAATAATACAGTGGGAGAAATGCAAGGAGATTTTAGATTGGATAGGCATATAGAAAATAGTTTATTATAGTCACATAACTTATACATATGAGTATGAATACAGGTAGACAGTTATATATGGACTTAATAGATGTAGATAGGACATATAATAGAATAAACAGAAATAGATTATGGGTACATTTAATAAATTTGGGAATGAATGGAGCTTTAATGGATTTTACAAGATTGTATGAAAATAATTACTATACATATCAATTAGAAAATATAAAATCAGTTAAGTGTGAAATAGGACTAAGGCAAGTATATCTGACATCATCTATTTTGTTTTTGTTATGTTTGAAAAGGAGAGAGCAATAGAAAGATTAAGAAAAGGGGTAGAGATGTCACTAATAGATGTCAATTTGCTGATATATTCTTGTGCACAGAAAATAGGGAAGATATGGAAGTTATGTTGAAGATGTGAGCAATGGTGTGTAGAGGGATGGGGGTTAAATTTAGTGAAGAAAAATCCAAAGTAATGGTGGTAAATGCTGGGGAAAGAGAAGAGAAAGAATTTTTATTGGGGGATATAAATTCAAATGTGATGAATAAGTATAACTATTTGGGAATCATCATAAATAAACAGAGAAATTGCTCAGATGAATGGGAAAAAAGTTGATAAATGAGGTAATGGAAAGAAAGGGACTGATAAAGAAATTAACAGTGCTTTTATATAATAAATATGATGTAGCAAGAATTGTATGGAAGGAGTGGCACTAGCCAGGTTAACTTCTGGTAATTATGTGCTATATGTTAGTAAAGGAGTGTTAGATTACTTTAAAAAGTACAAAGAGAAATAGGAAGATGGCAAAGGAAGCAATTCAATGATAATTGGGATCATCATGTTTTATATGAGATATGCAAAATGCAAATGTTGGGTAGATTGCAATTTATGGATAGTAGCCAAAATAATATTTAATTGGGTTAGGACAGGCAACAATCTGGGTGAGAAAGGTAATATGGTATGCAGAAGATTTGAATAAAGATTTTATGTCAATATGTAAGATGGGGTGATTGTATTAGAAGAATTGTTGAGTGTTATAGTGGCAAAAAAATGGAATAGAAGAATAGATGCATTAATACAAAATAGAGAGTTGGAGAGATGGAGAACTAGTACGAAGAGTAAAAAGAGTTTAAATATTTATAGAAGTAAACCGAATATTGAGTGTGAGTTAATTTATGGTAAATAGTAAGAAAAGTAGTTTACTGTTTAAAACTCAAACAGGATCATTAGCAGCAAGGGGATATACACATAAATGGAGAAATGTGGGTGATTTAGTTCACAAGTTATGTAAGGAAGGCATGGAGAAAATTAGACATCTGTTAATTGAATGTAAATGTTTACAAGCAGAAAGGGTGCAAATAATGAAGTTGTGGGAGAATAAATATAAACAAAGTATATACAGTAAGTGGGTTCTTGTTTTTTGTGCTAGGTTTGAAAAAAGATAAAGGTGATCTAGATATAAAGGCCATAGAATGAACAAAGATGATGTTGTGAAAATGGGATGGAGCAGGATAAAGAAGAAAATGGAAAAAACTTAGGGCAGAGAATTGAAAGGGAAGATAAGGTGGCTAATAAGTTTCCCTGGACATAGTGGCTGAGAGATTCCTGACTTCAATAAAGGAGAAGCTATAGTGCATCACATCACATTATATTAAAAATGTTTTAGCAATCATTTAAAATAGAAATAAAAACCAAATTTTGATTTCTCTTGATTGTAAAAGTTTACTTTTTAAAAACCACTTTGATCTTAAATAAAACAATATTGTAAATGGTTCTTAATGTGTGTCATTTTTCTTTTAAAAATTAAAGTCTGTGACATGTTTTAATATTTGTTTTAAACACTGAACTGGAATAAGGCAAAAAATTTCCAAATACTAAAAAATTAAAAAGAATATATATAAAAGAGTAGTTTATAATAAATGCTTTTATTTACTATGAACTAAGTTTCTTCAACCACAATTGGGTTTTTATCTTAATTTGAAATAAAAATGTGGGTGTCATAAGCCATTTTCAAATTCTTATAAGTCAACCACTACTGATTAAGTTGGACACATGATCTACACGTTTGAAAGATATAAGATTAAAACAATATGCATATCTGTTACAAATATCAGAAGGTTTTTTGATGATAACATTTTATTTATAACTATTTGTTATATGTTGGTATATTCTCATCATCTAGGTGAATTATTTTAAAAAATTAAACTTATATTTATACTTGTCTATCTATATTCATTAAAATACTTTTAACTGTTGGTAATAATACACAGGCTAGTAGAAATCACAACAATTCTAGTAATATTTTTGTTCTCTCTTTTTTAAAGAGATAATGGCCTGACTTCACCATGTGACAGCCGAACACGGGGAATGAACCAGTAATTTTTAGATTCCATGAATGCTGCATTTAAGATATTACTCTAATCAACTAGACTTTAGCATAATAGTTTAGTCAGTTAAAGCATCTTTTTTCACATTGTTACTTTGTTTGGTTAACAACATCTGAATAAAAGAAAAATACTGCTCAAATTGTGTATTGTACATTAACCCAGCAGTTAGATATATTCAGAAGAGTATAAATAAAGTTTTAATTTTTTTCAAAAAAAGTTAATTAATTGCTTAAAATAATCCATCATATAAGTACATATCTGCTATATATATATATATATATAGGGATTTCTTTGTCATGTGACATGATGGAATGGCATTCTGCAACCTTTTTTAGAGTATTTTTAATATTTCAAACCTAATTAGATGAAACAGTAGCGCACGTACATAATTACAATCTATATTTATATAATTTGAACAAATAAAAAAATATGGTGTTTTATGAATAAGATGAAATATGGATTCGAAATTGGTGCTCTCATGTAGTGAAAAGCGGACTCATATTCATCCCCATTGGTTACTTGTTGTCAATGCCTGATTACAAAGACACATGGGTAGCCAGTAATATTTGTTGTTTGTGATTGGATGCAACTGCAAAGTGATTGACAATATATGGAATATTTAATTTCTTTATTTTTACATAAATTGAATGTCATTATTTTTATTTTATTTATTTTTTGTATAAAAGTTTACCCTAAGTTAAAAAATGAAAAACATTTCCAGTTACTTCTTGACCATCAATCCCACTAATAAAATGTCCAAAACAATGGCAGAAAATATGGAAATATTGATGCAAGTTGATGTTTCTGAATCATTTCAAGTGGATCTTGAGGTGTAATGCTGAACTCAATATGATTGGCTGAATTGCTGGTCATTGGATCAAAAAAATGATTTTTGCTCAAAAATAAATGAGTGAACATACACAAAATGAAATTTGATGGCACATCTTGCAGAATTGTTAGAACTCTTGGAACTGAAGTGACGATGGGAGTGAAAATTTCCAAAAAATGGGCCATCAATGAAATCACTTATTCTGGAACAGATAGGAAGTTACAAGTGAGCTCACTTCGCAAAAAAATTTTCAATTACAGAAAATGTCCTGCAGACAAAGCAGCTTTAAAAATTATTTTTGAAGCCAAAAAAAATGAAGATTGAAAACATTTTTTTAAAAATCATTATCTCACAAAAAAGTAATATCAGCAGAAAAAGCAATCATTCTTTACTTTTAAAAGTGAAATTGATCTGCAAGGATTGAATGGAATTGAAATGGGTCATATTCTTCAGTCAGCAAATGCATGCATTAATATCATGAATCATAGAAGTGATGAAATGAGAAAATATATTTAAAGAAATTGTTCAATCAAAAAATATAATTTCATTGATAATTGAAGAACCAACTGCCATAAATAAAAAAAAAAACACTTTTATTATATTTGTTCAATGTTGTATCGAAAGTGTTGAAATGAATTCACCGATTAATTTATTTTTAGACTTGATCAAAATTGAAAACGTAATGGCAAAAGAAATATTTGAATCCTTACTCCAATGTCTTGAATTTTATGGGATGACAGAAGATAATTTTGGTACCATGTGACAGTGATGCTGTGATGTTAAGATGTAAACGTGGAATGAAAGAATTACCAACCCAAAAATTTCCTTCCAGTATAGTTCGGTATTGTGCTAATCATAGATTAGAATATTAGCAAAAGTAAATAAAATTTCAGGACTCAATCTATTAGATTCAAATCATTTATTGATCAACTTTGTTTTATACCATGTATCACCAAAAAATAATAGAGAATTACATAAATGTGCAGAATCACTAGGCATTGAGCTGCTAAAATTAGACATGGAATAGTTTTAAGTACTAGATAGGTGGTATCTAGTTTTTCGTTTAGTTTTGGATATGAGGAATAATTTTGAATCTTTTATGCATCCTTATGAAAAAGTAATGAATGATCCTACAAGAGATAAAAATGATAAATGTATTTACGATAGCTTAAAAAAACATGTACAGCCTCTCCAAGAATTGTCAGATCTAAGTTTGGACCTACAAGATTGCAATGTCAACCTTTACATTGCGAATCGAAAAATAAATGCACTAGTTCAAGTTTTTGAAAAAAAGAAAACATAATTTTGGACCCTTTTATAAATGTGCTGTAGCTGCTGTACATGATCTGGATTTTGTGAAGTTCCACTTCACACAAACGTTTCAAAACATGATCCTCCTATTGACTTGAAAACATTTTATACCATGTTGAAGAGTCAATTGAAAAAAAGGATGCTAGATAGCAAAGATGTTAAGTTTATACTTTGGGTTCATGTACTTGACTAAAAATATTGGCCTGAAGATATTGATAGTCAGTTGATATTTGGAGAAATGGAAATTAGAAACAGATGAGATTACAACTAATGGTAAAATGATTTGTGGATTTCATGAATACATTCTTGATATTTTGAAAAACTATTATGCTGGATATATGCTCTGAATTCTATTCCCATTTCTTTAAGTGAATGTGAATGCAGGTTTTTGCAAATGAATCTAATTATTACCCCCAATAAGATCTTCATTGGAGATTAAAACAGTTCAGGCACTTTTGTTCATCAAACTTGTTGAATTACCTTTGACACTTTTCAATCCTTCAAAATATCTCGATCTGTGGTTACTCAGAGAATATCATTTGGCCATAGACATTAACACTAAAAAAATGAATCGAGATGATTTGTCAGATGAGAATTGGACAAAAGTTTAAAAATCACTATAAACTTTTATTCAATTATATAAAGTGTTACAATTTCATTTTACATTTAATTATCAGTTGTATATTTGTATTTGCTTATTTAACTTTAGATTTGACAAGACTGAAATAAAAAAAATTATGATAAATTTTCTTTAATTTTTTTATTTGCTTCACCGTATTGGAAAAGCTGCTTTAAATTTCATTTAAATGACATTTGAAAATAATTTTCTTTAGTAAAAATCTTGACAAGAAGTTATTCCATCATCTTTTTTATTAAAAGAAGCCCTGGGTAAATACACACACACACATATATATATATATATGTGTGTGTGTGTGTAATATACAAATCAATATATATATATATCAAAATACAGTACAATTTACATAAATTATATTATTTTAGAAGTACTTTCGACTATACATTTTGTAGTCTTTATCAACTATATAACATTGAATAATCAAAACGAGATAGTATAATTTATGTAAATTGTACTGTATTTTGATATATATATTGATTTGTATATTACATATATTGTGAAACGAATAGAGATATCAAACTTTATTTATTATAGATATATAATATTAACTTAAAATTAATAGGTGAAAAAACTGAGGGAAATAAACATTTTGATAAGCCTCATATTGTGAATGCTGAACTATTTTAACTTGAATCTCATTTCTCATTTAGCCCTGGGTCACGTTATTGTTTGAGATCTAACGATTTTTCTTTCAAAAGTTAACCTTGATAATGATGATTACTAGTCCGTGGAAATAACGGATTGTAATGCAAAATAATACACTGTTTATTCCTAAAAATATTATTTTATCTGCATCATGCAACTGTGAAAACATTAAATATAATATAATAAATTTAACAGTAATAGTTTATTACTGTTAAATTTATTATTTTTATTATACTTACAGTTTTGTTTTAATTAACGGACCTTATATATATATATATATTGTAACGATCTGGAGAATAGCAGCTTACCGTGATCTGCACTACAGGGCGCCATTAGGCATTTGAACCTAGAAAAATTTATAAAGTAGGCAGATACATAAGTCAAAAAAAAAATTTTTTTTTTTTTTAAATTTTGATTCCGGTCATTAGCCCAAGTCACTAGCTCAGGGAGTAGCAGAGATTTATATTTATGAATTCTTATCTAAGAATAATTTTTTAAAAAAAGAATAAAATAAGCCACTGCCAGTAATTAGCACACAACATTTATTTATGCACATATATATAAGATTTAAAATTATTTTAGTATTAGTTTTACATTTTAAAATTTAACTTACATTTTTAACTTTGATTTTTGACTTTAATTTACATTTAGTTTTTATAAATTTACATTTTAATTTTTTTATAAGTTCGCACAGATGGGATTATAAAAGCTTGTTTTAATATGTTGAGTATAGATCGGTTACATAGATTACAACGGTCAAAAACATTTCAAAATAAACATAAATGATCAAAATATAAAATCATTGATACTGACAATTGCAGAGGGAAATTTATAAGTAACCCAATAGTATTCACCATAAGATACTTGCATTGTCACCAATAACTTAAAAGACATCCAAATAAATACATTTTAGATACTCACCGTGAGGTATCATTATTTATCGAATGTCTATATATTTTGATCAAATATGAAATCCAAAACATAATTAACCGATAACGAATCCATGCAAACGTCTATAAACAACTTAAATTTAATGCATTTTTATTTAGTGTCAAGTATGAATAGACTACATAGATTTGCATTTGAAAATAAACATTCTATCCCTATTTAACCTTAGGCTAAAATTCGTAGTCAAACTGGCATCAATTCATCTGATATATCGATGTATTCAATGTAATAAAATACGGCAGCACAAAAAGTTAAGAGAAGAAATTGCCTCTCATCAGATAGGAATATTACATCTATCTGCGAAGAAGAGCAATAAAACAAAAAACTCCATAGAAAGGAACTACAGTATCTGACTTATAATTCCTTCCATGGGCAAACGGAAGTGTGCGGCATATGAAGCGATTCTGCCCATAGCGAGTCAATATTACATCTACTAATCACACCAATATATCCAATCCATTGACCCAATTCAACTACGACGCAAATAACCTAAGATTACCCTCCCCTAATATAACTTTACAAATCTATACAGCCATTCACGCCCGACTTAAGTTTAACATTTATATAATTTAATTTATCGCACAGCAAAAATCATAATAAAACTTAAAGAACAAAAAAATATATAAATGGAAATGATTTTACATAAATAAATAAAAAATACATCAAATAACATTATTAATAAAGAATTTAGTTTGGTCAGATAGGATTCTATTTGTATTATTTACTAAAAGGTTTAGAATTTAGAGTTCTATGTTTTCAAATGAAAATAAAGTTCTTACGATTTTAAAAGGTCCATAATTTGTAGTCGTTTGTAATTCTGAATGGGAATTCCCAAGCCGTACTGAAGATATTTGTTTTGTTAGCCGTTGTTTTTATCCATCCGGAGGTTTTTGCTTTAACTGGTCCTCAATGAAGAAAACGATGTTTCACTCCCTTTTCTTTAACAGCTGAAGGAATTGAAAGTGCGTCTTTCAATCCCTTCACCTCCAACTCCGTACTAATACATATAGTCACATCGTAATAATAATTAATTAATAATTTTCAAACTTGTCTTTTTATATTAATTTGAAGGATCCAATGGACGTTACATCATGATGATGATATGGTCCTTTCGCTGAGGTCCAATTCCATTGTTTTTCATTCATTGGCTATTTGTTTCTATTGTTTTCCTATCTGACTGATGTTTTTACATTTAAATGCCCAAGGCTAGTTTACATTTAACTAATTAAAACAATCATTTCCATTTCTGATTAATTAATGTGTTTTCAAACTTAAAGATATATTTTTATCTTTAAATCTCTACTGAAAATTTAGTTTTAAAACACTTTTTTTTAAATAAAGTTTTCGTTTAATAATTTTTTTTTTTCTGTGCGATTTATATATACGAGTTTAAGATGATATTTAATTTCAATTTTTAATTCTTAAAGAAAATTTTTAAATGCGAACTTTTTATTTTAATTTCATGTTTAATAATAAAAACACAATGTAACATCATCTGTGCTCATTACAATATATATATAAGCTCTGTGTTTAAACTGTAAATAATAAGACACATGCATATCAATGTGTTAAAATATTAGTAACTGAGCACTAGAGTTATGGCAAACAACTACTAAACAGCAACAACAAAAAAAAACTTAATTAATGACCAAAATTTCAGAACATGTTCGATTGTGCACTATAACATCTTTTGGTTCATAACAGCCAAGAGTCTGATGCACTACACTGAAACTGTAAAATATACTTAAGATGGCAAGCTTTTTTCCCTCTGGCTGTACACAATTATATATATATATATGTAAAATTTCTTCAGTTTATACTGAAAGTATGTATTTTATGCTTTCTTTATTTTACTTTCCATATTTGATCTGCAGTATTTCATAAAAATTATTTTCCCGAAGTAGTGTTAGAAGTTTTACAAAATTTTAAAACACTCTTAAAGATAACATTGACTTTAAAAACTTAAAAAGAGATGTGCTTTCTTGTTAGACTAGTCTATTATGTTTTTATTAAGAGAAAAAGTTATTGAAGAAGAGGAAAATCACTCAGTTTACTTTAAAAATAAAAATAAGGTAGTTAGTTTTATTTCTTAGTCTTCTTGCTTCAATGAATGCATGAACACCCAATAAAATATAAGAAAATATCCATCTTTCTCAATTTTTTATTAATAATAATTATTACTTTTTAAATTTTGTTTATACATATATGTAAAAAGCATTTGTATTATATATATATATATATATGTGTGTGTGTGTGTGTGTGTGTGTGTGTGTGTGTGGGTGTAAGTTACCATGTACTTGCAATTCAATAGACATACTTTACTCAATGTTTATCAACAAAACATTGAATGCAAGGGGGGCTTGAAACAAAATATAACATAGTTCATGATTCTACTGTGTATATACATATTAATATTTTGGAAATTGTAGAGTTCATTTCAGTGATTTGTTTATTATCTACTTTATCTGATATTATATATACTTATATTAATGTACATGTTTTCACAAAGTTATGGATGTTAACATTGAAATATGCTGTGAATTTTTCTGTTCAATAATCTAGATACATCTCAAATATTACATAACCAGGCAACAAACAATCAAAACATGCAATTCAAGTTGAGACAATGAGATCTAATTGAAATGGATCAGACAAATATTATTATTAGTACTAGATCACAGTTTCAATTTTCCTTGCCAGTTTTAGTGGTCATTGTCTGGTTACACTTCGGCTGAAATTTTATCTAGATTATTATCTAAATATGTATCTATAACAAAGTCAATTATTAAGCCACACTCAAACATGTAAATGAATAAACAAATAATCAGATACATCAATACATGGAGAATTTCAAGAACAGCACTATATAATATTTTGTTAACTGACAAGATTTTTGTTCTGGGATGTACTATTGTATATGAGGGGTATATAAATAAACTGAAATAATTCTGTAGTAAGTGAGCACATTGTAGTACATGCTTTCATCACTAGATACCTTTCGTGGGGACCTCTTTGTATCAGTCTTCTAACCAGCATCATTGAGTGAAGTCAAAGTGCCATGTAGTAAATATTTTTGTTAAATGTATCTCATTTATTTGTCATGTGAAAAGTTGAAACAACATGAAATTCTGTTAGAGAAAATAGTTGTAATGCTGAAAACAGCTTACAAATAATATTCTGGAAAAGCATAAGTTTACGAAAACACAAGTTTATGAGCAGTTTAATAGAAGAGTTCAAATTGACCAATCCCCCCCCCCCCAATGTAGCAAATGAAATACAATGTCAAAACAATGCTGTTTTTTTATTATGCAAATGGCATTATTCACTCAGAATTCATTAGTAACTATCAGGAATTTTACCTACAAGTTCTAAAATGTTTGCATGATGCTGTAAAATTAAATATCCCAATTTGTAGGGAGTGCAAACTTTACCACAACAATGCACCAACACACAAAACCTTGAATGTGAGACAATTTTAACTAAAAATACCATGATCCAGCTTATCCATCATCCATATTTACCTGATCTCACTCCATGCAAGTTCTTCCCCATATAAAAAAGCATCTCAAAAGATTTGTGGACTTGGAAGTTGTGAAGAAAAATCATGAAAGCATTAAAAAGCATCACTTTGTTCAGCAGTCCTTCAAAAAGTGTAAAATACATTTAGACCTGTGTGTTGCATTAAATGAACAATGTTTTGAATGACATTCAATTTATATGACTTGAAAATAAATGCACAATTTTTATTACAAAATTCTGGAGTTTTTCGATATCCCCTTGAAGTGAAGAAAAAGTTGTTGTTTTCTCCTTTTATTTATAACTGTATATGATTTGATAACCCACTTTGTTACATAAATACAGGCATGTTTTCAATATAGGACTTAAATATATTATTATTGCATGTATACAAAATGTTCAAGTGAAAAAGTGATTGCTTTTCTCTCCAAACTTCTTGCGATGCCATCTCTGAATCAACACATGATATAGAAAAATAATGTAGCTAGTCACCATAAACATTTTAAGTGGTTAGAATATCTGAATCATGACTTATAGCACAAAATATAACATGTTTCAAGCCTTTGTAGATCATCTTTGATGCACTCCCTGCCATCTCAAAATTTTTCAAATTACTTGAAAACATTTTTGAGACTCGTGGCTTCATTGCCATAATTTAAATTGTTTCAAACATTTAAATAATATTTTTGCTAAACTATGTTACTAAGTAACACATATATTGATTTGGAAATTATGCTGCAAGTAGATAGAAGAGAGAACCAGCGATTTTTTTATTCAGACTCAATGTGTGCATATATATATATTGATATGAAGATTTTCACGGGTTGCACATATAAAAGACATAGTTTGCAGATTCATCCATGTTAAAAAAAAAAAATTAATATCAATATACCAACGTTTTGACTTGGTCACACAAGTCATCTACTGGGTGATAAATGATAGAAATACAGTTATAGACATGCTACAATCACTGATTTGAAAATAACGTTAAAGCTCCACCCATAGCAAAAAATGTTAAATCAAAATATGTTTTTTAAAAGAATCTTTCCAAATAGGAGGAAGTTTGCATGTATCATCTCACTTCTTGATACAATCTGGCCTTTTTAGTATCTCAATGGATTCCCTGATTTTACATTGGTAGAGATTATCACATCTGGATATGATCCTGGTATTAGAAAAATCAATTTTATGACCTGAATCTATAATATCAAGTGAGAATGCTGATAATGATGAGTGTTGTTTAACTGTATTAGCATATTCATCTCTCCTAACACTGATGCAACCATTGCTCATACCTATGTAAGAAGCTTTATAATTATCACATGAGACTTCATAAACACCATGGGATTCGAGAGGGATTGAATCCTTAGGTTTGTTTATTATATTACTTATTTTTTGATGAGTAGAAAACACTGTATTTATATTATAGCATTTTAATATATGTCCAATACTGTCTGTAGTTTCTTTTATGTATTAAATACAAATCCTAATAGTCGATTTATCTTCTTTTTGTTTTCTATTTTCGCCATTTTGGGCTTGCTAATTAAACGCTATTAATATGATTTATGTCTTCATTCAGATGTGACTTATCTGAAAGCTTAATTGCTCTACTTAAGAGTTTTAGCTACGGAAACTATCTGAGCTGGGTGATGATGAGAATGTAAATGTAAATATCTGTCTGTGTGCGTATTCTTTCTTGTCTTTTTTTTTTTTTAAAATAAAAAACCTTTATTAACACAATAACTATTTACAATTTATACAAGTAATTAAACAAATGATCGAAAATGATAGACTATTTGGTGTCCTGGTGACTAGTACATCAAGAAAAGAAAGTTTTCCATCAGACTATCTTCACTGTAAATTTAATATGAGGATGTATATTATTTAAATGTGAGAAAAAATCATTTAATTTATTTTTTTCGTGTTGCCATATAATAAAAGTATCTTTTATGTATCTGAGCCAAATAAGAGGCGTTTAAGATAATGATTCTAAAGCACGAGTTTCTATGTTTTCCATTAAATAAATCAGCTATTACTCCTAAGATAGGCGAGCCCACATGAATACCAAAAATTTGTCTGTAATGTTGTCCATTGTACACAAAATGTGTGTTTAAGAGACAATATTTAATTAAAGCAGTAATGTGGTTTGGCAAATTGCAGCGTTGCGGAATTACATTTAAAGCTTCATCAAAATAAAGACACGACAGCGAAGCTGACCAGAATATCATTGCATTAATTTTTAAATCTTTTAAACCAAAAATAAAGTGAAAAGAGTTTTTAATATATAATTTAATAGATGGAATTGTAGATTCAATAAAATCAGATAAATATCTAGCTAGAATATGAGTTGGATATCCTATTGCCCTTACTATTGGTCGAGGGGGGGGGGTATCTGATTTGTGAATTTTTGGAAGTCAATAAAATTTTGGACACATGATTTTTCACGAAGGATTATTTTATTTTTTATTTCTTTTTCAATAGGTGATTTATTAATAATGGTTTCGTTGTTTTTCCCAAATAAGTAGTATTATCTCTTTTTGATGGTTTATAAACTTTATCACTAAGTACATCTAAAAATTTATGATGTTACATGTCACGATCTATAGTAACAGTAGCATTACCTTTATCAGCTGGAAGTACAAAAATTTATTTGTTCGATTTTATATTATTTAATGCTTGTCTTTCTTTTTATGAAATATTATTTTTAGGAAGCTTAGCTTTTTTAAATAATATTTTGCAATATTTTTAAAAAAAATGCCTTAACACCTTCCTGGGTACCTTTTGAGAAAATTGTTTGTAATGTTGAATCAACTCTTGACAAAATAGATTCTTCAACAGCAGATTTAGCTACAGCCGAGATTTGATATATTTTTTAAAAAAGCTAAGCTTCCGAAAAATAATATTTTAAAGTAAGAAAGATAAGCATTAAATAATGTAAAATCGGATAAATCAATTGTTGTACTTCCAGCTGATAAAGATAATGCTATTATTGTTATGGATCATGACATGTACCATGATAAAAAAAATTATAAACTATCAAAAAGAGATCATATTACTTATTTGGAAAAAACAAGGAAAGCCATTATTAATAAACCGCCTATTGAAAAAGAGATAAAAAATAAAATAATCCCTCGTGAAAAATCATGTGTCCGTCTAAAATTTTATGGACTCCCAAAAATTCACAAACCAGATCCCCCCTTCGACCAATAGTAAGTGTAATAGGATCTCCAACTCATATTCTAGCTATATATTTATCTGATTTTATTAACCTACCATTCCATCTTTTAAATCATATATTAAAAACTCTTTTCACTTTATTTTTGGTTTAAAAGATTTAAAAATTAATGCTAATGATATTCTGGTCAGTTTTTTTTTTTTATTTTAGTTTTTTTTTTTAAAGTGTCATAGCATCGGCCGGGACGCGAACCCACAACCCGGGGAACTGCTTGCAAGTGCAAGGTTGTCGCGCTGACCTCTCGACCACCAATGCAAGATTCTGGTCAGTTTTGATGTTGTGTCTTTGTTTACAAACATTCCAATTGATGAAGCTTTAAATGTAATTTCGCAATGCTGCAATTTGCCAACCTATATTATTGCTTTAATTAAACATTGTCTCTTAAACACATATTTTGTGTATAATGGACATTACAGACAAATTTTTGGTACTCATATGGGATCACCTATCTCAGGAGTAATAGCTGATTTATTAATGGAAAATATAGAAACTCATGCTTTAGAATTATCATCTTTAAAACCTCTTATTTTGGCTCAGATATAGAGATGACACTTTTATCATATAGCAACATGGAAAAAATAAACTAAATGATTTTTTTCTCACATTTAAATAATATACATCCTCATATTAAATTTACAATGGAAGCAGAGTCTGATGAAAAACTTCCTTTTCTTGATGTATTAGTCACCAGGACACCACAGTCTATCATTTTCGATTTACAGAAAGAATACATAAATGTACAGATATTTACATTTACATTCTCATCATCGCCCAACTCAGATTGTTTCTGTAGCCAAAACTCTTTTAAATAGAGCAATTAATCTTTCAGGTAAATCACATTTGAAAGAATAAATAAATCATATGAATAGTGTTTTATTAGCAAATAATTATAATAATAAATTTATTAAAAAAGCCTTAATTCAAGTCCAAATATTGGACATATATTAAAATGCTATAATATAAATATAGCATGTTCTATTCATTAAAAAATCAGTAATATGATAACCAAACCTAAGGATTCAATCTCTCTTGAATCCCATGGTGTTTATGAAATCTCATGTGACAATTGTAAAGCTTCTTACATAGGTATGAGTAATCATCGCATAAGTGTTAGGAGAGATAAACATGCTAATGCAGTTAAACAACACATCAGCACTCTCACTATATACTATAGATTCAGGTCATAAAATTGATTTTTTAGTACCAGGATCATATCCAGATTTGATAATCTCTACCAGTGCAAAATCAGAGAATCAATTGAGATACTAAAAGGCCAGATTGTACCAATAAGTGAGATGATACATGCAAACTTCCTCCTATTTGGAAAGATTTTTTTAAAAAACATTTTGATTGAACATTTTTTGCTATTGGTGGAGCTTTAATGTTATTTTCAAATCAGTGATTGTAGCACCTCTACAACTGTCTTTCTACCTTTTATCACCCAGTAGATGACTTGTGTGATCAAGTCAAAATGTTGGTATATTAATATTAAAAAAGTTTAACATGGATAAACCCACAAAATTTGTCTTTTATATATATATTAATCTATCTATCCATCTATCTATCTATCTGTCTGCCTACTTATCTACCTATCATTCTAACTATCCATCCATCTATTTATCTAGTTGCCTACCAACCTGTCTATCCATCTATCTATATATGTACTTCCTGCCTACCACCACATCTACCTATCTACCTATGTATCTATCCATCTATATATACATGTGTGTGTAATATTAAATACAACATTTTTTCAGCATTATAAATGTATTTTCCAGTTTTGACAATTTAACAAAATATCGTCAAATCACTTTCACTAGCCCTACACCTACCAGACTACTATGCAAAAGCAAAATGAGCATTTTAAATTTGCAGTTTTACACAGAAATGTACTTACTTCTGGTTCATAGTTCCCATTCTTAGCAGCAAATGAAAATTTACAAGGATAGACATCCTAAAAATTAAATGATTTTGTTTATTATTTAATAAATAAAATTAAAAAGCAAATTATAGAAAGGACCATGTATTAAAAAACTTTTTTAATAAATAAAAAAAAGAATTATGAAACAACCACTCTTATATGCTCCCATCCTGTCATAGCTCAAACTTGAAGTAAATCTTTTATTTAGTTTTCTTTTTTCAAATAATTCAGTGAACTTGTTATTATAAAAATTATATTAGCATTCTATCCAATTACAAATATTGAATGATCTTTAGAAAATTAAGTTTATTAACACCAAAGAGTCTTCTCGGATAATGAATGATTACAGTCATCTAACAACATATGACTTTGTCAGCATGCCCATAAGTTTCCAAGAGCAATTCTCTTCATCCTAAACGCCATCTACTATAAATTTATTTAATCAATGAACACTAATCAATGCATAGGGAAAGTCAATAGGTATTTCATCACTATACATTACTTTATCTAACAAGAACCCACTTCTAGGATAAGACTCTGCATATCAGGGTTATATAAAGTTTTTGCATATATGGTAGCTGGAAGGGTGGCAAAATGAATGAAAGAAAATAATATAGTATGAGAAATTCAAGGAGATATGTGTATATAAGATAGTTTATTTGTAATCACACTTCTTATAGATATAAGTAAGAATACAGGTAGACAGTTTATATGGTCTTTATAGATATAGAGAAGAAATATGATAGAGTAAATAGAAATAGATTATGGACAAGTTTAGTAAATTTGGAAATGAATGGAGTTTTAGTGGATCTTATTAAGAGATTGTATGAAAATAATTGCTATATATATATACCAATTAGGAAATATAGAATCAGAGTTAAAAATGGGGTGGGACTAAGGCAAGGATGCTCTATGTCACCTATTTTGCTTTTGTTATATTTGAGAGAAATGGAGAGAGCAATAGAAAGACTAGAAAGAGGAGTAGATATACCATTAATAGATGGCAAGGGTGTGTATATATTGTCAGGTCTTTTATTTGCTAATGATATGTTCATGTACACAGAAAGTAGGGAAGATATGGAAGTTATGCTGAAAACGTGTGCAAGGATGAGTAAAGAAATGGAGATTAAATTAGTGAAGTAAAATCAATGATGATAAATGCTGGGGTAAGAGAAGCAAAAGAATTTTACTAAGGAATATAAAATTAAATGTGGTGAATATGTACAATTATTTGGGAATTGCCTTAAGTAATCAGAAAAATTGCTTGGATTAATGAGAGAAAAAATTGATAAATGAAGCAAAGAAAAAAAAGAAACTGATAAAGAAATTAACAGTGTTTTCTTATAATAAATATGATATAGCTAGAAATGAATGGAAGGGAGTGGCAGTAGGAAGGTTAACTTATAGTAATGATGCATTAGGTGCTAGTAGAGGAGTGTTAGATTACTTAGAAAAAGTACAAAGAAAAGTAGGAAAACATGCATTAGATGTAGATTGTGAGGACATCAAAGAAAGAAATTCAAGGAGAATTGGGATGGTCAAGTTTTTATATGAGAGATACAAAAAGCAAAATAAAAATGTTCAGTAGATTGCAATTTATGGATAAATAAAGAATAACCAAAATAGTATTTAATTGGGCTGTGAGTAAAAGACAGGTAACAAAATGGGTGAGAAAGATAGTACAGTATGCAGAAGATTTGAATAAGGACTTTACATCAGAATACTTATACAAAAGTTTGGATGATTGTGTTAGACTAATTGTTGAGTGTTATAGTGGCAAGGAATGGAATAGAAGAATAGATGCATTAATAAAAAATAGAGTTAGAGAGATGGAGAACTAGTTATGGAAAGTAAAAAGTTTATATATATATATATATAAGTAAACAGAATATTGGATGTGAGTTAATTTATGATAATAGCAAGGAAAGTTAGTTTACTGTTTAAGGCTCGAATAGGATTATTAGCAACAAGGGGATATACACATAAATGGAGAAATGTGGGTGATTTAGTTTGCAAGTTATGTAAGGAAGGCATGGGGAAAATTAGGCATTTGTTAATTGAATGTAAATGTTTACAAGTAGAACGGGTATAAATAATGAAGTTGTGGGAGAATAAATATAAACAAAGTGATTATACAAAAAGTGGGTTATTGTTTTTTATGCTGGGTTTGGAAAAAATATGAGGGAGATTTAGATATAAAGGCCATAGAGTGGACAAAGATAATGCTGTGGAAATGGGATGGAACAGAATAAAGAATATGGAAAAAACTTAGGGTGGGGAAAGGGAAGGTGACTAACAGGTTTCTCTGGGCATAGTGGCTAAGAGATTCCTGACTCCTAGAAAGGAGAAGTCATAGTGCATAGTATCGCATCGCATTAAAACTTCCTAAGTTACATTTAAGTTTTCAAAATGTATTTTCTTCTAATACGATAGTCTTTCTATAGATAATTCATAATTGAAAATGATTATAATGTGGAAATGTGAATAAGACTCTGTAATTCAAATTTTATGGATATAATAATTATTTTGTAGCACCTAGTTTTAAAATTTCATTTCTATATACGGCAATTAGTGTTTTATCTTGTTTGCGTCTATGTACAGTATATATACGCTCTACAGATATAATACATTCTGTTTAACCAGAAGATACATTAACTGTAACATGGAAATGGACGCTATCTTTAAATGTAAATTTGATTTGTGTATACTTTTTTTAAATCTCGTAAAGTAATGAAAATTAACGATTGTAAAATGTCTAAACTTTCTCTTACCAGAGGAAATTCATAAGTGCGCGTTTCTCCATCAGGTCGAATCTCAATAACCGGATTTGAACTTCTAATAACTTCGGGGAATTTAATGCACAATGAAAGTGCTAATGAAGTGCTAAAAGCTAAAATAACATAATTTAAAGCCATTTTAAAAATTGTTCCGACTCTTTACAAACTTGTATTAGCAGAATTTTTGCCAAGCGTTTGTTTTTAATCAGCACGTGCGCTTGCACGGTTTCTCTATTTTTTTTTTTAAAAAAAATAATAATGTTATTTATTGTGTGTAGAAAAAAATACCATTTTATAATTATAAAATGATATTTTTTTACATCGAATTTATTTACTCTTATTTTCATATGTTATTAAAATTTTCACTTTTTGTACTCTATCTACTAAGAAGTTTTTGACAATATTCTTGTACAAATACATAATATAATTTAATATGTAATTAATCTGTTATATATATATATATTTAAACAAACACACACACACAAATATCGATATATACAAAATTTGGCCTTTATAAATAGTATATTTTTTGCTAATAATTTTAAAAGCTAGAACATTTATATACTTTTCGTTAGAAAACTAAATTGAAAATGCCGCGTAATGTGATTGATGTAGCGGTGAAACGGCAGACTCTGCAGATGAAGATCCGTGAATCGTGACCCAATTCTGTCACTCCCAAGGCTCGAACTTTTTGTGAACTCCCGCGCAATAAACCATTTGATTATTTTGCGCTATGTACTTTGGTACAGTGGTAGATTAAAGCTCAAAGTCCGCAGATCGCTACTCTTGCTATGTAATTTTTCGGTGTTCGAACTTCTTATGAATCTCCGATCAATAAACCATTCTATTATTTTTTAAATGAAAAATAAAAATATCTACTGGAAATGAAACCAGATTTTAAAAAAAATCGCACAACTAGAAAATATAAAATTATCATATTTTAAGGATATTTTTTTGGATAATAGTGTTAAACTGCGTAAATATATGCCTTAAACCAATCTTGATTTTTTTTTTTTTACCATGGAATAAAAAAACAGAGTATACTGTCCACATTGTTCTCAGAAAATTAAGAATTACACAGTCATTGTACAGATTAAAACGTTTAACGCAATTAGAGATTGAATAGTTTATGAAAAATCAATAGACTAAGTTGTGCAAAATACGAAATGGACACATTTTTTGAACATGTCTTATGTAGAACTAAAGTTCGAAACTAGAAGTAAAACCTTATTTAGTAGGAATAGTATAACACCTGGCCTTATACAATTTAATGCATTGATATAATGCCTGACTTAAGAACTAAAGATTTATCTATCAAGCCTCAACTGCGTTTTCTAGTGCTGAAAGTCACATGATCTTTAAATGGTATAAACCGTTCAATAATATTTAGTTTTATCTTAGGCAAAAATCAGGAGAAATAAAGATGTTTGACTCTAGAAAAAGATTTGCAGGAGCACTTGTTATAAGGGCAAGCTGCCAAGCAAAAGTTGTTTTTTTTTTATTAAAGAGGGAAGGTGATTTCAATCAAGTCATTTGAAATGAATTATAACAATCTTGAAAAACAATCAATTTGTTGCTCAAGAAGTCGTGTTGATATTTGAACATTAAACCACTAAACATCACATGATCACCATTTCTTGTGCTTGCTCATAACTGTTATTAAACAGACAAAACTCTCCATACAGTAGTGCCACTCAGTGCAAGCCAGAGTAAGAAATAGTGATCATGTGATGTTTAGTGGTTTAATACCAATCCTGTCTAATAGGATAGTGGTGGCTATGATTATTAAAGAACAAAATACATCAAAATATATGGGTACTGGACTAAGTTCAGACCTATATAACTATATAAGCTAATGAGCTTGGATTGAAAATATTATTGGGTTTTCAATTTTATTCTCATAGTTTTTTGTAGTTAAGTAGAGATAAAAGATGACTGCCGGAGGGTTGCATTAGATCCTAAGATCTAGGTGCAGTGCTCTCAGATCCAAGACTCCTCACTGACGAAAGCTAGAAACTAGTCTGGGGATACCATTAGGCTAAACTGCACAGGGCCCATTATGAAGTTGCCAATAATTATTAGCAGCTATTCTAACTCAAAAAAAAATCAGGAGAGAAAAACAAGAAATAATAGTAAGATACAAGAAATGAATTTTGCAATAATGTTTTTATAAAAACTGGCCCATTATTATGCTTATTTGATATTTTATAATCTGCCTCTTAGCTATTTCTATCATAAACTTTTCGAAAGATCTTCAATCCTTTTATCTATATTTGTTTTGATGAAAGCAAACAACATTTTTTAATTAATAATAGGGCTCCCAAACTAAAGATATTTCAGAAATATATGTAGCCACCCAAATAAGAGGAGAAAAAGTGTAGGTAATTTTGCTAGATTGGAATGATGTTGGACTGAATATAGTACTAGAAGAGATTATGATAGATGGACATTTGAAATCAAAATCTGGATCCCAAAAGAATATAAAGTACATAGAAATAAACTACGTGAGATGGGTGAATGAAATAAAATGTGTTAGTGTGATGTAGAGAAGAGAGACTAGAAATTAGACAATTGGATTAAACTTGGAATGAGTTTTATTCTATAGTAGATAATGGTTGTAAGTGTTGATAACAAAGTAATAGTACTTTTAGAAAATAACCATAAAAATTTCCCAAATGTCTTGTGAATTTCCAGGTAACCATAAGTTTTAGATCCACAGTGAATCTATTACAATAAAAAGTACAGAAAATCTTACAGGCACATCATTGAAAAGATGCCTCAATGCTATAAAACTTAGAAATGACTTTTTCCTGAATTCCCTTCCATTCCAATATCTAAACTCAATTTAACTTGACATTAAAATGAATATCTATCTGTAAAATAGAAATTGATGATCCAGAATGCAGATCGTCTATCATATTTGTTTTAATTAGAGATTGCAATTCCAGAGGCAGTTTTAATTAAAATCTTGAGATTAGAGAGTATGATTTAATACTACAAGTTATGGGGTTCTGCTGCAAACAATGCTTAAATACAAGAAAATAAAAAAAAGGCATACTTATAATATCGCACATAAACATAACACCCCACATACAGTTAATGAAAGTTCTTTTAAGCTGCATTATGTAGTATATATAGATATACTGGTAGTTTTTTTATTATTATTCAAGTTTATTAATTACATATATTTTATTTATATATAAAATAGATTTTTCTTATTTATATATAAAGAAATAATTGAATAGTTTATGTCACAGGAGTTTATAAGAAACTGAAATACCAGGCAAAACTCTCCATATAGTAGTGCCACCTTGTGCCAACCAGAGTAATCAAGGGATGCCAGAAGACTTGTACATAAAATCCTATTTAGTGCCTACTCATCCAATATCCCCAGACTACTTTCTGGCTTGTGGCCTTCGTCAGTGAGGAGCCTTGGATTTGAGAGCATTGCACCTAAGATCTAGGTGCAGTGCTCTCAGATCCAAGGCTCCTCACTGACGAAAGCCACAAGCCAGAAAGTAGTCTGGAAATATTGGATGAGTAGACACTAGATGGGGATTTTATGCACAAGCCTTCTGGCATCCATTGATTACTCTGGTTGGCACACTACTGTAAGGAGAGTTTTGCCTGTTTAATAACAGTTATGTGCTAACATAAGAAATGGTGATCATGTTATGTAAAGTGGTTTAAAGTGAAATACCCTAAGTGGCGGGGATCTGTAACCCATGAACCTCAAGTTGCAGAATCTACTACTCTATCACTATATCAAATTATACAGGGTCTTTTTTATGTAATAAATTAGTATCTGTAATCTGTGGATAATAGCACATTCACATGGAAGCATTTAAATGAAGGTACTACAGAATTGGTTTGTATTTTGACTAACAGAAATATGTATGCCAAGATTATAATGTTCTTAATAAGTTCAACACAGGAAGTGATCAGGTAATGAGATATGATACATATTAATGCAAAACTAGATAAAATATTAAGAAAAATAGTATTCACAGTTGATATTTCTAATCTTCAGAAACATTCCAATAAATTTAAATTAGAACTTGTAAATAATTTTAAAATATTAATCGATTTTGAAGATGATTCAGATTTGAAAGAAGTCAATAGGAAAATAACTGATTCACTATTAAAAATTACAACAAAGATAACAGGTACAAAAAAAGCAGAATTTGATCAGGGACATTTCTACTGAGACAAGACAATTTATGAATATATACTGAACCGGGTTTGATATTGTTCATTCAAAACACCGGCCTCTTAGGCAGAGAAGAACATACTCGGAGAGTATGTATGCCCAAACGATAGCTATAAAATATATAACTAGCGTTACATTTCCAGGACATAACTTCTTCTCGGCTGTTGAGTTCAACACCAAGTTCAAAGCATCTTTTTTTGTTTGTGTATAAACACGGGTGCCAGCTATCTATTCAAGGATGAATAAATAACGCACTTTGAGCAATGGCCACTAACTCAACGCCTAAATCCACGACTAGCTCAGCTGTTTGTAATCACTAATAGATTATACATAATTAGTGGTTAAAAGACTTGATAAAAGGGAATTGATAAAAAGAATTGACCGACAAATAAAGTTTAATTTGAAAGATAATTTATTAACTAACATTTATTTACTAAATTTAAACATTTTATAATTCTAATAAAACACACGCATATTTTAAATTAACATTTCTAAATAGTTTAAATATTCCTATAGATTTAATAACAGAACACTCTAATTTAACTAATAAATATTGATATAATGATCACGCACATATTAACTCATGTACACACATAATAATAATAAAGTATTACATAGCATTTGAAATTTAATCACACATATCAATAGTTCATTTATGTATGATATAAAGTTCATATAATTAGACTCTTGAAAGATTCGTACGAATTAATGCAATGCAATGGCTATTACAGTATAAACGAAATAAGCAAATGTTTTTACCTAGGCTTTTGAATATAGACGTAGAATTTTGGTTCTCTTTGGTGGCTGCTTTCGGTGAGAATATTTCCATTGTGTATGTTTCCATTATGAATGCTTCCAGCTGGCTGGGACTTTTCCTTGATGAGTTTCATGATTATTACTATTGGAGACAATTAGATACTGATGGAGGTTTTCTAAGTTGTTACGTTGACATTATTTCACAGGCAGATCTTGCTGTTTTCATCGGACTTTTTAGGCTGCGGGGAGGCGTGAATTCCCAAAATCTTCTCAGCACTGCATTTTGTTTCTGGATATAATTAACTCAACTGATTCAATTAATTTGTGAACTGCACTACTCAATTACTTTGTGAACTGATTGTCTCAACTGATTGTCCAATAAAATATTCAGTATTTATACCAATGAAGTGTTTTCTTTTCAATATCCTCCTGCAAATATCTGTTGTTGAAATTCTTTATCAATTAATCCTTTGATAAACGTGTTTTGGAAGATTGCTTAATTAGTAATAGCCATGCAGGGATGTTGTTTTATATTTTAATTAATAACCATTGCCGTGTTTTTTAATAATAATCTTCTTTAACTTTCATTTATTTATAATAACATTTATTCTATTGTTGACAATCGCACATATATACGCACATATATTTTTAATACAATTTACTATTTAGTTTTAACATTATTTTTTCTTTAATTAAACTTGAATGAAAAGAGATTTGTATGTTTTAACTTTTTAAATTATATTTTTACGAATACTAATAAAAACTCTTTACTTCCTTTTATAACCCTTAGTTTAATTTCTCTAACGAAACACCCCTCTCCCCTTCTGATTAATTAATTGTAGCTTTTTTATTTCAAAACTAACGCTAGAAAACTATTTGATTCTTATCCTTTTCTAAAACAAACTGCAATAAACTCTTCAACGTTTAATTTTATGTTTTTCTTTTATGAACAATTATTTTAATAATATAATTTTAGATAAAATTATATGTGCCTATATCAATATAGGTACAATACATATGTTGTAACTGAATAAGTATATGCTGTTACAATACTTTCAAATAAAAGTGAAAAATATATATAATCACCCTCAGGTAGAAATATATATATAAAAGTATGGAGAGTTTTGCATTGTTTTGAATTATTTAAATATACTCACAAGTGTATTGTGGATCACAAAAATGTAGGGGTCAGCAATAATTTACATTTCCCATGTTTTCACCAGCTGAGGCAGTCTCCAGAGTATGATGGTTCCTGGAAACTGGCCAGCAATGGACTTGTCTCCACCTAGAACAATATGAAATGGAAAGAACTTTGAATTGTGTCAAGGACTGCAAAGATGGACTTTACCTAGAGCATTGGAAAGTATAAAATTTTGTTTTAAATGAAATATGAACATTAATTATATAATACAAACTTTTTCAAGTTGTAATTTTAAACATCATTTAATTTTAAAAGAAATCTTTTATCTGACTAAAATTTTAAATTATTTATTATATTTTAATAGGTATATGATATCATTTCCATTCTTATAAATTTCTTTTAAATTAATAATTTAAAAATAAGCGTAAATGGCTACTTAGATTTGTAAGATTATGTTAGTTTATGGTGCATTAATTTTGGGCTAATTGTTTTGTAATTAAATCAGTGCTAGTGGATAGATGTACAGATGTTTTATGTCAATGTAATCTGAGTAGGTGCATTGGTTACTCATTCCCTTGTACCGCATTAGCATACAGGGCATAATACCCACCTGAACATATGACCCAAAAGTGTAGCCATCAATTTTGTTTTTTGCATCACCAATTGGGCAGTGGATCGTCCCTGTCTGTTGGTGAAATTTATTAATGATCATGGGGAAGATGTGCATTCCACCCTCTAATTACATAGATAGCAATTTTGACTCAATATTGATATTTATATTTTTACTTTTGGAATTAAACTGGTCAACAAAAAAGCTTCCCTTCTAGGATTGGTTGTAAAAAATCTAGCTAGGGTGTAATTTACAACAGGCAATTTCTTGTTGTCTCAATAAAACAATTTTCAAAATTATTTATATAGCATTTTTAGTCTTTATTATATTTAGTAACATCATCTTCTCAAGACATCATTATCATCACTTTCAACTATTATCAATCCACTGTAGAATGAAAGTTTCTCCAAGTTTAATTCATCTTCTCTGATCTCTAGCTCTCTTCTCAATACCACTCCCAGCACACTTCCTTATTTCATCCATTCATCTCATGTAGTCTCTTTCTAAATCTTTTACAATTTCTTGAAATGCCATTTAAGATTTCAAATATCCATCTATTATCATCTCTTCTAGCAATGTAACTCCATTTATATTAATTCTTTCAACAATATCAGTTACACCTATTTGTTCTCTCACCCATTATTTTATTCATTGTTACTCCTAACATGCATCTCTCCATACTTCATTGAGTGGTCTGAAGTCTATATTGCTCTTCTGTTAAATGTCCATTACAATTAATTAAGTGGATAATCATATTTAATGAATATAGAAGAATTAATGGATTTCTTATATCAAAGATAGACTTGAATTTAAACATTCCTAATAAAAATTCAACCTGAAACTTCCAGTGCTTCAACATCATTATCCCTCAAGCATCTAATCTTTGAAGTATTTTATTTATTTATTTATGTACCCTTGTAATGATAATTGGATGCAAAATTTAAAAACACAGAACAATGCCTATATAGTAAAACTGCAAAATTCACTTCTTTTTGTTAACAAGAAAAATAATAAACGTTTAAGCAAGTCCAAATTTTAATTTTCTAGTTCATATCATAATAGCTTGGCAGTATAATTTGTATGCTTAAAATTATTATTCCTTTAATATCAATATATAAATTATACTTTTATTCAATCAAATATTACAGATTCTGTCCATCCCTCTTCTGTGTATTTAAATGGATAAGGTCCTATACTTGAAGAGTCAGAGTGCCTTAAAGTCAACATGGGCATGGCAAAAATATTGTCATCAACAAGAGATTTGGGCATTCCATCATTAAATTTTCAATGGTATGGATGACTGAAGAGTTAAAGTATGGTGTAGATTGAAGCCTATCCATTAAGTTTTGAAGATTTGCCATCTTAATATAAACCGAGCACTGATTATATATATATTTGTGAGAGATGATGATTTGGAGCAACTGATGAGTGCTGGTTCAGCAAGAAATCCATATATTGGACATTATTTATCTTTTTCACATGTGTGTTGTCATGCATATCGGATATATGAGATAGAGCGGATAGCTGAGGAGCTTGAAAGTCTGTATTCAAATCCCTTATAATTTATATCAGTTGCAGACTTTTGAGATCCTTTCAGCTGTCTGACTCATACAACTGATATATATGACAACACATGTGAAAAAGGTAAATAATCTCCAATATATGGATTTCTTGCTGAACCAGAACTTGTCAGTTGCTCCAAAAAATTAACTGATAAATCATGCAAAAAATATAATATGCAACTTATAATTTACAAAAAATGCGCAATCATATAAATTTAAATATTATATTAATTACATAAAATAATGAATTATAATGGTAATAATATATGGGTTTTTTTTCTAATTTAATGTTAAACATTTTTTGTTTCAATTACTTTAGTTTATTTTATTTAACCACTTATAATATCCAAATAAATACAAAAATTTCTATCATTTTTGGTACCTTTTTAATACTTCAAATCAGTAATAAAATAGAGGGGAAAGATCCTTCCAATTTAAGACAAAATATAATACCATTGTTTTGGTTAATTCTTAGTAAACTATTGTTTATAGTAATCGCAGTCTATTTTTTTTAAATTGTTTTTGTTTCAGGCAATTTTTTCCTTTTTAAATGTCATTAAAATTGTAACACAACTATTATAATTTCAATTTTTTTTTAAAGAAACACTTATTCATGTAAATGCATTAAATAGTAAAAAATAAATTCCACTCAGCTTTTGCAATATTTTTGATATTATGCAACCTGCAGTATTTTTAATACTGTGTTTCTCCAAAAATAAGACTGGGTCTTTTATTAATTTTTGCTCCAAAAGACACATTAGGGCTTATTTTCAGAGGATGTCTTATTTTTTCATGTACAAAAATCTACATATATATTTATTTATATGTTCATTACTTTACAATTCAATACATCGTCATGTTTCAACAGACAAATAAAATCTATCTGTCTGGCAGACAATCTTAAGTAAGCGTATATTACGAGTATCCTGAAAATCATATTATGGCTTATTTTCAGGGAAACATAATATTATACAACTAAAAATAAAAGTGTGGGATATTCGGGTTTAAAAAGTCCTAGTTATACTTTTATTCATTTTTTATGGCTTCTTATCAAGCAAGAATTACAATTTAACATTTTAAACTTAATATTCTTTAACACTTTGTTACTATATGTGAAAAAATATATCTAATTTCTATTTATGTAAAGCAAGAGTTCCCAAAATGGTCAATATCAATCCCCTGGGGTTGATTTGAACTTTCTAGGGTTTGATAGTTTCAATAAAAAAATTTAGGGGTCAATGACAACAAAAATAGACCCTTTTACTACTGTTATTTCAAAATATTTATAATTTCAATAGGTATCTAATTAAGAAGTAAAATAATTTAAAAAAACTTTTTTGATAAAAACACATTACATACCAAACTTGTGAACGAAAAAGTAAATGTCATTAAAAGAGTTACACGTAATAATGCATGAAAATACATATAGGACAAACATATTTATGCATTGTCTTATCGAATGTATCAAAGCAAGTGCAGTCATGAAAAACCATTGTATGTCTGCATTTGCTCAGTGAGACAAGACAATATTTGATAATAGCAGAATCTATCAGTCTTGCTTTTATGAACACTATAAATTGGCTCATTTGATGTGACGTATTTATTTGTGATTTGAATATAATTATTTATTGAGGAGCAGTACTACGAAAAATAAAATCAGGGAACACAATTTATTCGAGTTTGAACAAAAATCCTCTGTTTCAAGTACATATTGTTTTTTTTTTATCACAGGGGCTGTTGAAATTATTTGTCAATAAAAGTTTTTATTTCTTATAATAATAATATGACTGAATTAAAAAGAAATGCAGACAGTACAGTTTGAACTGTTTGAAGCTAGGATTTGTCCCATCATTACCAATGTACCTCAAATGTGAAAAAATCTTTAGCAATGACACTATGAAACCATCAAAACTAGCAGATCACTTGAACAGAATTCACACTGACAAAAAAGAAAAAGATTTTTGTCATATTTTCAATCACTTAATGATAAAATTCTGAAGAGAACTATGATAGACATGTTTGTTTCATCATTGAAGCAAAATGATGGATTAAGGGCGTCATACAACATACCCCTACTCATCGCAAAGTCTGGCAAGCCGCATACTATAGAGGAAAAACTGATTCTAGCAGCCATCATGGAGGTATTGAACACTATAATCCACAAACCTACAGATGTTATCAAATGGATTTCTTTGAGCAATAACACAGTTCAAAGATGTATAGATGATATGAGTCACAACGTGGAAAACTGTGTAATCATTTGCAAAAAAAAGTTTTTTCCTCTTCAATTGGACAAGTCAACATTACCCAATAATGAAGCTTGGTTGCTGGCAGACATTCATTTTATTCAAGATCAGGAAGTGCATGAAAAACTCCTTTTTGCTAGAACTTTAGAAACTGACATGAGGCAAATCGATTTTTAATTTAATGGAGCTATTTTTCAGGGGGAAAGCAATTCCATTGACAAATATATCTCATGACAGATGGAGCATCAACTATAGTTGGCCATTATCATAGTTTCATAAGTTATGCTTACGATTCACTGCATAATCCATAGTAGTCAAGAACCTTAGCGACAAATTGCATCAATTGCTTCAGTTTGTTATAGCAACTGTTAACAAAATTGGAAGTTACACTTTGAACACTAGACTGTTCACTCAATTATGTAAAGAAAGCAATGAAAATTTGTTTCAATTGGTTCTCCATACTGAATTCAATTGGCTTTCAAAAGGTTTATGTTTGGCAAGATTTTTTGCACTTTTTCAATCTGTTTTCAAAAGATGAAGAGTCCAGTTTGAAAGAAAATTTACTTAAAACAGATATTGCTTATTTAACTGACATATTTGGCAAATTTAATGATGTTAATTTACAACTGCAAGGAGACAATTTGAATCTCATCAAAACAAAATTGGTCATATCAGCTTTTGTTGCCAGATTAATGTATTTTAAGCAGAATATTGCAAGATTTGAGCTTTCCCAATACCCCAACATATTTAACATAGGCAAAATCCAAGAAGAAAACATCTTGCTGTACCAAAAACACTTGGAGGCTTTTCACTTAGATTTCAAAACTAGGTTCAAAGATATTCTATCATTGGAAATACTAGACTGGATAATAAATCCATATACTACTAGTGCAGAACCAAATATAATTTTGCAAGATAAACTAACATTCATCAGCATGAATGAGGATCTCAAGCTACAATTCAAACAGAGTTATCAAGTTTTGGCTGCAATAAATATCCCACTTTTGTACTTCTGCTCTATGGACTGTTATAAAAAAGTATTTGTTGGCATTTCCACCATTGTATCTGGTAGAGAAGCTTCAGTGTAGTTTTAAACCTGCTTCAGAACAGATATCAATTGCTTATCACTGAATGTAGATTTGAGAATGCAATTCACTAATTTAAAACTGAACATAGATAAATTGTTGGCAGATCACCAGGTGCTCTAATCTCATTAAATTCAGTTTTCCAAGCTAATTTATTTGGTATTCTTATTTTTGTAATTCTAATTAAAATCTTTCATTGTGATTTTATTGATGTTTAATTCTGTCTAAATATGATTTTTTCATTTCATTTTTATGTTTAATAAAATCATTTCAGGATTTGTACTTATTTTGAATTTACATATTTATTTCATAAATGTCAAAATTTTAAAAAAACTTTGCTCATATTTTTTTGCTTTGGTTTTCGTTAGTGCAGGTTTTGATATTAAATGTTGCACAAGATAATACCATATTCCTAGTCTTTTTCAATCATTAATTACAAGTGTTAAAATGAAAAGTTTGATATCCAGTGAAATACTTAATATCGAGTACTGTACAAATTTATTAATTTGAGCAAGTAAAGTAAATGACTAGGGAGTCGACAATTTTCAGAGTTTTTGGTAAAGGGGTCCGCGGCCGAAAAAAGTTTGGGAACTCTTGATATAAAGTATAACTACAAATATTTTTTATACGATCAACCCATGCTTTTATTTTTGGTTCTATAATATCAAAAATATTATGTAGCTGGAAAATTATTTTTTAATATATTTATGTGAATAAAAGTGTTTCTTTATTTATTTTTTACATATTTTTTATTTTCTATTTTTATTTTATATACTTAAATTTAAAAAATGTTGAATGAAAATGCAAATATTTAAAATGAATTCCATATATAATTAAAAATTTTAATTTTTTGCTAAAATTGTTTGCAAATTCTGAAAAATGTATTCTCATCAGAATACATAAGTAGCAAAATTTCAATTATATCGGAAACTAGATGAAAATTGAATTACAAGATTTTATCTAGATAGACAAATAAAAGAAAGTGAAATAAAAATTCTGTATT
The DNA here is from genome assembly GCA_028023455.1 of Epiperipatus broadwayi. Classification (NCBI taxonomy): domain Eukaryota; kingdom Metazoa; phylum Onychophora; class Udeonychophora; order Euonychophora; family Peripatidae; genus Epiperipatus; species Epiperipatus broadwayi. The sequence continues at coordinate 3,949,726 of JAQFVV010006236.1, forward strand.
TTTATTAAGAATGTGTATAGATAATCATTTTTAACTGAATCAATAAACTATCCAAATGATAATTATGTCTTTATTAAAGCAACTTTGTTCCTTCCACATATTTGCCCTTAATAAAACATTTGTCAGTTCAGGTATCTTTATAAGAACTAGGCAATGTGAATTAAATTCATTTTACATTTGCAAAAGCTAATTATGACAATATAGGGCACTGTATCCTGTTGATTGCCAATTGCTATGTCTCTGAGCAATTCTATGTTAAAGAACAAACATATGCTTATAAAACTATATCCTGGTGAAAACTAAGATTATGGCAATTTGTAAATGACTATTATTTAATATATATTATATAAGTAACAAACATTTATATTATTAATTTTACAGAATACATATATGTTCAAACTATATACACACTGGAAGACTTATAAAAATAATGAAGATTGGTGCAACCTATCAAAGTTATTTTACTTTGGTACATTTAGAAGCAAGTCTCTCCATGTAGAAGCACTCTATGGTAACACATAATGACACCCAGCACTGTGGTGTTGCAAGTCCATGTTCACACACTGTTTCCATCATCAAGTGTCTCTTGGTTGAGAAACTCTTCTCCATGTACTCTATTAATACTTTCACATCTAATTGGTTGATCAATTCAGATCCTGCTAAGATTATTTTTTTGTCTGTACATGCATAAGTAAAATCTTTTATTTTTAATTATTATTATTAATTAATTACTTTTAGGTAAGTTTTGTTAGAATCTAATTAACTCATCTCTTGAAATTTTAAAGAATCTAATTAAAATTTGTTTCTTAATTAATTTTTTTATAAATCCGAATTCTTATCATTTATTAATTTGATAAGTTTTATTTAACTTATTTTTCACTAAATATTATATAACTAATTTTTTTAACTACATATATGTATGTTAACATACATGTACATATAGAACACACTAAAATGTATATATTTTTTCTAACTTTGTATGTGTATTTTAGCATAAATGCATATACATAACAGATAGTATATCAATCCAATAATTACATATTAGCATGGTATTAATATTTTTGTTATCTGTACGTGTTCTAGAGTTTTATTTACAGAGAATTACTGTAGTCTCATTGCTCAGAATTGTAAACAAAGTACGATTTAGTTGATCTGCTAATTCATGCCATTTGCTAGAAATCATGAAGCAAAATATAGTAGATGTGGCCATTCCACTGTATTCATGTTGACTAAACTATCTAAAATGTATAATTCAAAATATTCTAGTTATAACAGTCTTTTAACTTAAAATATATTGTAATATAATTAGTATCTAATTTCGGTTTGCTTAAAAAAGGAGGAAAGTGGGAGTGCTACTTATCAGCACTTAATATATAAGCATAGAAAATAAATTGTCTAAAATACTAAGACTGATTTTTTATAAGCATTTGTACCCAATGCAACGGTGCCTGAAAAATATTGCCGCTGAGATCAAAGCTAAATCAAGGTGATAATTATTATTATAAATACCCAAATAAAATCATAACTCATAGTTTAACACATAATCTCATGAAGTTACTATACTCATCACATGATGGCATCAATAAATCATTTCAATAGAACTTAGGTTTGCCAATCTTCAGTTCCCATTTAACTTGTGGTATGGCTGTTTACTGTTACACTATTAGCCATTAAAAGTTATCAACCATAGCTTTATTTCCATCATGACAAATATGTTGATCTATTTAAACTGGTGGATCAAAGTATATTCATCTCTTCCTATTAAATATAATTGCCACCCAAATGCACTAAGGCTTTTTATTTCATTTACAGACTGTCCAAATGTATGCGTGTCTTCATTCATATTTCTCTGTGACATATCTAAGTACCTATAAGCTTGGCATCAAAGTTTCTTAATGACTGTTTTAATTCTTAGATATATCATAACTTTTTATAATTTTTTACAGCTTTTACCAATTTGGATATGTATACCTTATCTAGGAAGACCACACATTCATTATTTATTGTTCATATTTCCTTTATATTCCTAAATAATGTTGCAAAGTTTTATGTTATTTCTTTAAACATCCTATTACAGATGCAGATAAAATAAAAATACCATCAACATGTATCGGAAATGAACTAGATTGATCAGTTGGCCGAAATCCACTGGTATTATTTATTTATTAAATAAATGAAGTGTAAATTCTGAAGTCATCTTTTAATAAATATATATGGTTTAAAAAAATATAATCTCTAATCATAAAAATGATCAAATTGCTATGATTGAAGTTGTTTAAAGATGAGACTTAACTAAAAGAGTATGCTATTAAAGTGACGCTTGAACTGGAATTTTTTTTATTCCAGAGCAATATACTATGATAAAATAGCAAAAAATACTTTGACAAAACTATCTTTAAAAAATGTTTCATATGACAGTTAAGTTCAAAGAAAGCTTTCGTCTACCCAAAAATTTGGCTTAAAGATGATTGTAACAATTGAATAGAGAACCACGAATGGTTTAAGCATGTCACATAGACTGCTTGAAAATTATATCATGTTCATTTCTAGCTATGTTTTACTTTAGTGATTAATGCATAGTATTAAGCTGTTAAAAAATGTATTAAGTTCATGTAATATTGTTAATAAATTATAGCATAGGCTGCTTCTTGAGAAAATGGATTGATCCACATTTTTGCCAGTAATAGCAACAAATAATCAATTTTCACCTCTTGCGAACATTTTTGATAAATAAGAAATTGTGAACATGGGAAAAAATGTTATCTTTGTTCATCAAGAAAATATGAAAAAAATTGCTCACAGAGTCAAACATTTAATTGTTCTAGCAAATTTCTCACATGACCTGAGTTTTGGCACACAGTATATTTGAGAATTTTTAAAAATATATTTTAATTACAATAATAGGCAGAAAAATAAAAGTGTATATGTTATTGAATAAAAATATGAAATGAGAAGAAAAATATATGTTTCTCTAAGCAATATATTATGATTAAGAGATTGGAGTATTTGACCATTACTTTCTATATTTTAAGAATAGTAAAACAGATAAAAAAAAAATGGATACTCTTATTACACAATTATTTCTTTAATCTTTCATTTTTTGTTTCCTCCTACCCAATAAAAGATGTTTCAACAGTTCCATTATCCAGGACTACTATTTCATAATTTTGTTACGAGCTAAATAAAAAATAATAAATCTCTACCTCCTTCATTGTCTTTAAATGTCTTCTACTCTCCATTCAATTTATCCAGACTATCTTTCAACATTCTATACTCTAAAAATAAATGTTCATTATTACCTCTCCCATAAACTGCATTTACAATCTAAATCCTTATTTCAATTTTGCTTCTTTATCTAGTTTCTAAAATTCCTAGCTTTGCACTAAATAAATTCCTTTTAGCTTTATTTTTCATTTAACTTTGAGCTTTTTTTTTATATTTGTTTTCCAAAACTCTACTTCTTTTTTTTTTTATCCTCATAATTATGTATCTGTAATCCATTCTCCACACATTTATCTAATTTCGTATATAAATACATAGAAATAAACTTTGGACATTGTCAAACCATTATTTTCCATAATATTTGTTATTACTCTTTCTGCTCAATCCAATTAATCATTATTTTTACTAATCTAGTTTCTTACATATATTGAAACCTAAAGATTTTAAATTTATTTTTGATTTCTTCGTTATAAACAATGTCCATCCTATTTGCTTGAATAACATCATTTGTTTACTATTCACCTCCCAATGCATATCTATTTCCTTCTTTTAGTATTGTATCTAAAAATTTCGAGTTTCCTAGTTATGCAAATCACATTATTTCCAAATTTAAAGCAGATACTATCTCTCCTTTCCAAATAATGCTATATATATATATCTCATATTGATTATATGAGAAACATATTTTAAATTAATCCGACTCTATTTTTTGTCTTTTCCCCCACTTTTAATTCCAATTATCTGCATAATCACTTTGTCCATTTAACAAAATATTTAAGTATCTACACTCCTCTATTAAGCTAAATCCTCCCACTTTTCATTCTTTAGTTTCTCACTGAAATTATTTTTTATACTACCTTTATTCGTTTCTCTAAAATTGTCTATATTTTTCCGGCAGTAGTGACATCTCTATTCCAATTTCAGAAGTGACAAGGTAAACAATTACATCTGCTGACTCTAAACAATAGCATTCTCTCCATATCCACAATTTTCAATTATGATTGGAAACAATACTAAATAAAAAAAATTACACTTTATATATCTAATATACACGTTTTCAGCATATGCATTATATACATATCTTTATGTAAGTACGTGTGTCAAAATCACTCTATTATGTTTGCTATTTTTTGTGAATTTTGTACCTACAACTTGGCTTGGAACTAAATGGGGGACGGTATCGGCAGACTACCAAAACAGTTTCTGTTTAATTGTCCCTCTTCTATCATAAGCTAATGTAGAAGCAATATTATGAAAGTATACAACTTTATTAAAAAAAAAAAACCCGGTATCTACTGCCAAAAGAGCACCAATTAGAAAAATCAGTCTTGAAAGACAGTCTCTGCAACCTCTTAGTAGTCATTACTGACATTAAAGCTTCTGTAGATAATATATAAAGCCATACGTAATTATAATGGGACAATGGTTAATATATATGGATTTAAATTCAGACTATGTAAAATTTGAAATTTTTTAGACTGCACTTAGGCTTAATTTTTTCCTCAGGTAACTGATTCAACAATTTAAAATGCCATTAAATAATTGATTGGCAAATGGACATTTAGCTATTTTTAGCCACACAATAAAAACTTTAAATATCATCACCTTACAATTAGAAATCTTAGTAAGTAAATGCCTTCTCTTTTATCGTTCTTCTACTAAGGAGTGTTAAAGAAACTTTTGAGCTTATGTTGGCTTTTTTAAAAAGTTGATTTTTAGTAAAAAAAAAATAAAATTTAGTTTATCTATGAAATAATTATTTCTGATGCGACAAAAATCATATCATTATTACAATAAAAGGATTAAAATAACTATAAGAAACAATTACACAAAAATAATGAATATGACACAATATTATAAAGATATATTTTTAATTCAGATAACATTACATTGCTTACAAAGAAATTTTACAATTCTAAATTTAAAAATCTAATACATAACTTTATAAAATAAAATTTTAAAAATATATATAAACTTTTTAATTGCTAATAAATTAATTAAAATTGCTAATTATTGGGGAAGAAGAACAATTATAGTGAAATTAAAAAATATATATTATTATACATTTTCAGCTCAATAATGGCATTAGTGATCAGATAGTAGTCAATGTATTGAAAAACTTGGGATTCATTAAAAAAAAAAAAAAATACCAAAACAAATAATGCATGATCTTAGCATTTCTCAACCTTTTTGCAGCGCGATCCAATAGACTTCATTGAAATAGTTCTGCGACCCAAATGTTTATTACATAAATTGTAATATAAAAGATATTACATCAGCATCATAGTGTATATATTCGAATGAATTTGATAATATTTATAATGAACAAATAATTTGTAAGTTAAAAGTTGAGTTAAAGTTAAACTACATATTTTTAATTTAAAAGCTTAACACATTTTGTTAGTTACCAAAAAAACAGTATTTTCTTTTCAAATAATCGCGAAATTTAATATTATGATTATTTAAGTTCAAATTTACAATTGAATTTGAGAAAACTACATAAAGCATAGGTAGTATTACTTACTATTTTTTTTTTATTAATACTAATATTTTCTTAAAATGTAAAAAGATTTTTGCTATCAGATAGTTATGTTTTTATTTCTTAGTGCATATTCACGACCCATTAAAAATTTGAACTTGGGTGCGCGACCCAAAGATTGAGAAACACTGTTATATCTTACATATAGTACAGGTCTTCTATAAATGATTTTTTTTATAAATCTCAGTATAAGTAATATTGACGATTGTAATAAAAACGTTAAAAAGGAAATATTGCAAATGTTTTGTATTCAGAAACTTCTACTTAATATAATTTATTAATAATCTTGAATTATACATGTTTAATTTTCAAAATTTTATTCAAATAATTAATTGCATACATGTACATTCGTGTGTACATTTGTTTAGATATATACCATATATACATGTGTGTGGTGGAGGAAAATGATTTTATAAAAATATAAAAGATATGCTTCAATATTAGACTAATTATTAATTAAATAATCACACACTTATATATGCACACACACAAAAGGGATTTTTTTCTTATATCTTATAATATATATTTTTATTTATAATAACATTAAAAATAAAATTTTATTTTATTTGGTTTAAATTTTAATATACTTTTAAGATTATTGATATTTAGAAAAAAAGATGTCTTTCATAATATATTTAATTGTTTTATAAAATAATATTCTTCTAAAAATACATAAAAAAAAAAAAATAAAATCTTCAATTTTAAATAAAAATGTAATGACATGTTATTTTTTTTATCCAAATATTATTTTCTAATATAATTACATAGTATATATCAAAATGAAATATCTTTAAAATACCAATATTCTTTAGAAATAATACTGTATTTGAGATTTGAAGAAATATGAATTAATATATAATATATTGAATGTTTTCATAGTTATATGAAATAACATCCATCATTGTCAAGGTCAAGTGATATTGATGGATCTTATTTCTTCAAAACATTAGGAATTAATACAAAATAATACATGGTTTAACTCAAAACATACCTTATTTACATATATATTAAACATATATTTAATTTTATTGACTAGAATGAAATGGTTGATTTTAATTGACAACTTAAATAAATCAATTTGAAATTACATCAGTTTTAAAAATAAAAATTACTAAACCATTTATTTCATCACTTTTTGGGAATGTATTTTATAAATTCATCAGAATATACATATTTGATGATATAATTTTTTTAAATAAAACTGATGTGTTAATAACATATTACCAAAATGGAAAGATTGTCATAATTCATTTATAGTTTTTTACCGTATATAAAATTCTTGAAGAATTTATACTTTGATGAAATCAAATTAACAAGTTGTTCATAGCATTTATTATTATTACAATCAGATCATCCCAAATATATTCTTAAAATGTCAAACATTATCATTTTAAGCGAAATTTGCAAATTTCTTAAAACAAACAATTCAATTTCAGAAAAAAACATTAAAAAACTATTGTGTCATTTATTCTAATGTTTCTACACAATTTCAAATTTAAGATAGATAACAACATAATAAACTGCTTATCTGTATACATTTCTTTAAATAACAAATAGTTTCATAATATAACTCAAAATATATATCTCAATCTTTTTTTGTAATTACTACATAACCCCTACCCCCATTCTCTTCTTAAAAAAAATTGATTGCACTTGTTTACATTACAATAAATAAATGAAACTGAAAAAAGCTATGCAACAACGAATATTTTAACAAATATAAAAGCTTCTTTCTGCATGGTTTTATTGCCCTCTTCAGGATAACATATATATTATTAAGAAAGTTTATAGACCATTATACATAATAACATCTAGAGATTTTTTTAAATACACTTTTTTCCACTTCTGTCTTTTCCCCATCTGCTATTATAACTATTATATAAATTACTTAATGTGAAATAAAAATATTACTGCATACACATAAAATACTGACAAATCAAATTTAATTATTTTTCGATTTATAGTTTACATTATTTATCACTAACTTAGGTTTGAATAAAAGAAATGTTGGCTCTAATCAGCACATATATTTTTACTAGAACTGCCATACAACTTGAAAAAAATGATTTATTGTTCTGAAGTGCACATGCATTTTATGAATAACTTCTTTCATCAGCTATATTGGAGTATCACTACCATTTCGTATAAATATATCAACTATCTAACTTATAATAATGTAATGATAACCAACTTGATGTCAAAGCATGGGTGCTTTAGCATTATGATTGTTGACTATAAATTAGTCTACTCAATGACTGTGAATCAGATTTACTTCATTTAAAAACCTCAAACTATATATAGATTTTTTTATAATTACATATATATGTGTGTAATATATTCATACATCATATTTATAAATCACAGGATATATACACATATCTATTTATAAATTAAATATAGTAATTATAATATATATATATATAATACCTCCATCTATATAAAACATTATTCAAATTGATATATATGTATAGATATATAATTTTCCATTTATGTTTATTTGATTCATTGTAGAGCTGTTTTGTATATATTTGTACTTTTTTCTTGATTATATTTAATTAATTTCATGGAGTTTCCTTTAAATGTAGAATAAAGATTGAATATATTTTTTTGACAATTATATATATATATATATATGTACGATTATAAAGAAAAAATATACAATGAGATAATATACATGTAAATAAAGATAACTTTTAATCATTAATGTTGCCAAGAAATTCTCAATTACTACTAACTGACAATTCCTGGGGTTAAACAAGTTTTCTCATTTACCTATAATAGTTCTTTTGCTTGAGTTTTTTGTTGAAGTAAAAGGGATCCTCTTTTACTTCAAACCCAAGTTCTTATATGGATTTATACACAAAAAGCTATTTTTTTATAGATGTGAGAATTTGAAAGAATAGCAATTTTCTTAATATTCTGCAAATAATACTTTGAACTTCTTCACAGCATTGTATATGTTGAATTAAATATTTCTATGGATTATTAATATATTAAAAAATAGAAATAAAAAAATAATATCTATGTAAATAGAGATAACCTTTAACTTTTGATGTCAGTTAGTCGTAATTGATAATTTCTTGACACCATCAAAGATTAAAGGTTACCTATCTATTTAAATGGATATTATTTCCTCATTTCTATTCTTTACTATAATAACAATCCAAGGAAATATTTAATTCAACATATACACATATACAAACCTTATATTAGTGATAAATAACAAAGTATTTCAAAAAATTCATTAAGTTTCGTTTATTGGTATGTGTAATTCTATTTATTCATCTTTTTCTTATTACTGTGTAATGAATATAATAACTATGTGAGAAAAAAGAGAAGGTGAAAAAAAAAGGCGAAGAAGTACTGCACTAAAAACAAAAAAAAAAAATTTTTTTTGAGACCACAGTTTGGATCTATATGTTGAAGTTTAAATAAAAGCAGGGGCATCCATAAATTAATTAATTTAATCATTAGTGATCTCCACTTTTATTTCAAGTTAGTGATTGAATTATTAATTTAAGAAAATCCTCAGTTTTTATTTCAGTTTAAATATACTACCCAAAGTGATGTAAGATAAAAAATTTTTTTTGGGTTTTTGATGCATTATTCCTCAAATTAAATAAGTGTTTTATAAATATTTTATATATATATATTATTTTTTACTTTTTAATTATGTAATATTTTTCAACATTTTGTAATTATTCATATTCCAATTTGAGTATTAAGAACGTAAACAATATCTTTGTATTTCTAATTTTTGAAATGAAATTCACACATGTTAAAAATAGTTTACAAAATTTTTTTTTGTAAGATATCATTTTAAAAAATGCAAGTTTTAGTTAAATAATCAAGAAAAATTAAGATTTCATTCATCATTTGTTTTTTTTGTTTTTTTTATTTAACTATAAACATTTTTTAATGAAATATTCAATTTTAGTACTTTTTTTTAAAAAATAAAATCCATCCAGCGTGCATTATTGAAAACTTACAAAACTGATATAATGCATTTTGAAATTCGGCTGACCAATACTGGTAGATTGCACAAATTGTTGGACAATTCTGAAATATTCCAATGCCATATTGCACTGTCATCAATAACTAACATACGTACAAAATTAGAAAAAAATCCATTTGATAGAAGTATGATAAGATTCGGTTAGAAGATTAAACCCAGATAAATAATAAAACAAACAAACAAACAGAAATTCTAAGTTAAATAAAAGCATTGAAAAAAAACTAGTTGCATTTTAAAAAATCTAGATATTGCTTTTCATAATTGTTTATAAACATTCTCAGTAATATATATGTTATATTTAGGAAGACAATAAAGCATTGCTCAAAGAAGCTATACATTACAAAAATACAATATTTGTTGATATATAATTATTTTCAGTTTTATTTATTTATTTACACACAAAAATCAACAAGAAAGGGATCAAATTCATTTCCATTTTACAATATCACCCACATAAATACACACACACTCATGTGTAAATAAGCATATATAAATGTACATACACATATATAATGCATACACATGCCCACTTAAATGAGATCAAATTTTCAAATAAAAATCTATATAATTTTGTCCTACATGTATATAATTTGAAATAAGATTAATGATGATTTGCATCTATAATTAAGCATAAACCATCCTTACTAAAAATTGTATATTATTATATGACTATTTTCATTACTTGCATGCAATGTAATATGGTTACTCCTTTATCGAAGTCAGGAATCTCTCAGCCACTATGCCCAGAGAAACCTGTTAGCCACCTTACTTTCCCTTTCCATCCCCTGTCCTAAGTTTTTCCCATAGTCTTCTCTATCCTGCTCCATCCCATGCACTGTGGCTTCTCCTTTTTCAGAGTCAGGAATCTCAGCCACTATGCCCAGAGAAAATTTCTGGATTATACAGTGCTTACATCTATATTCATTCACAATTCTTATATAATAATTACTACCATCTAATATTCACTTCTTTAGACTCTGAAGAAGAATATATGTTATAAAAAATTGCAATAATGTTATTTTCTATTATTTATACATAAATAAAGAGTGTTTTCAGTTTTGTGTAATTTGAGATGTGGGCATATATTATTTTACATAATAAACCAAATGTTTGTTTATGATATAATTTTTTCTTGTACCTGATTGTAGTGATTTTTTAAATATACTTTAGGAAAAACTAAATAAAAAAAAACAACTAATAATTGGTCCCATTACAACTACTCTCATCAGAACTCAAATGTTCTCATACTATCATCTCTTGTCAAATTTATATTTTCAATAAATAATTTTCATATTTACTAATCACAGAATCTTCTGAACTTGAAAACATTAAATGTATATTTAACATCAAATGAATATATTTAAATTATAATTTTTTCATTTAAAATTAACATATGCATGTGTGTGCACATATTATATTAGGTTTTATAGTGATATAATTTATAGAGTGATTTTTTTTTTCTTCTATTAATTGAATTTTGTTAAAAAGTCAACAATAGAGAATTGTTATGTGCTTCAAAGATCCGTTACAATTTTGCTTGATTTTGTAAAATCTGTCCAAGTTTTTGACTTAAAAGAATATTGCCAGAAATTTTTAGCTTTCCTTTAAAAAATGCCTGTAATAAAAAAAAAAAAATATATCAATTATTATTTATCTTTATTAATAAAAATACATAATTAACTCTTGATAATAAAAAGAATATTTGATAAATTCTAGCATCTAATTATAGATGTTTTCAGTTTTAGTGTAATTATTTTGTCCATCTTCAGTAAAAAATTAATTTGCATGTTCAATGCAAATTTAAATTGATGCAAATCATGTGGTATTCAAACTACTATGCAATTAAACTACACAGGAATATGCAAATTTCTTACTTCCTACTGAAAGAGAAGAGTCTCAGAGTGCAACAGTATCACATCTGTCTGCCATGTCTAGGATCTCAATTCAAATTCAGACTGAGTAAACTTAAAAAAAAATTTAGCCCACTTGGCATTTTTTCTGTCAAGTAACTAATCCATAGCCAATCAGTTAGCCATGCAATATTAGCCAGTAAATGGGAACTTAGCTATTCTTAGCTTTAAAGAGTAAAATAACCCAGAAAATTGCCCATTTTTTCAAAACCTGGAAATTGGCATCTTGATAAGTAGTGCTCTCTGCTTCAATGTCCCTCTCCAAAATCCCCTTTACTACAGGCTGCCTTTAGTTTGCAATATACCATCTAAGGCTGTTTTATTTGTCTAACTTACTACAAAGAAATGCTCATGATGAAAACATGCTAAAATACATTCATTTAATAATTTATAAACTACTAATATTATGAATAAGCATTATTAATAGTACACACAGACGAATATGGATACATTTATAATAAAAAAAAAACATGTTTCATATCTATTTTCATAGTATATTACCCAACTGTCATCATTATTTCAAATGCAATACGGATCATGCCGTTAGTTGAATAAGGATTTAAATGTCACTTATCACTATACAGAAAGTTGAAGTGATGTGTAATAGATTGCCACATCACTTACCTAACTACACTGAAAGTTGCAGTTAAGGCACAGCCAACTAAACGGTGTATTGGGTGGCATCAGCACCATCAAGCGTGTCCCACTAGCTAATGTACTAGAACCATCTTTTCATAGCAGCTTGCCATTATTTTACATAATAATCACTTCTAGTTCATTTCTCAATAATACTATTAAAATAAAAGATAGTTGTTGTGATATCTGTTAATGGAAATATTCTCTCCTTTTTTTGAGTTGACCCCCCCCCCCCCAGTACGACTTTCAAGAAATTTCGATTTTTGAGCTGAGTTTACGCATAAACGGTAAACGTCACATATACAGGCCTTACGTCATTCTTTGCGCGATTTTGTTTCCTACTTGAAAATGGAAGAATTTTTTCTGTATGACAATTTTTAGATTTTTTATGAATATTTTTAGCGAAGGGTACCTAAAAAACATTATTTTTTTTAATTTTTATCAGTTTATATATCGTAAAAAAGTTATTCCACAATGGTTGGATCAATTACTGAAGATTTTATTCTGATTTTCCATTGAAGTTGTCCGTGATTCTGGGTCCTCTTCTCAAATTACGTTTTTGGATAACGTTCAAGGGTATGTAATTACTTTTTTTTATATATTTTTTTTTTTATAAATTATAATATTTTTTATGTAGTGAAATAAATAAATATGCTATATAATAATAAATTATAATATTTTCAAATAAATATATGGAAAAAAGTTGGGGACTGGGGTAATCTGTCACGGCGTGAGCTGATGCATTTTTTGGCATGATTATAAATATGAATAGTGTATCGTGCATGACCAAGTTTGAATTTATGGACGAGTTATTGCATCAGCTCGGATTTGCTAAAGTTATGACCCGCAATTGATTTGTGTCAATTTTAGGCAAGTAATATAGGATTTTGTATAGATTTTCTGGCTTCCTCAATCCATCCACTTATTGTTACAGTGCCATGTATTTGAACTCGGCCTTTCTTCATATCTTTTATGCAAAATAATAAATATATTTATATACAAGTTCATGCTACACAACTGGAATTTCATGTAATATAGGATATTTTATACACAGTTTCTGGCTTCATCAATCCATCCACTCTGTGTTATAGTGCCATGTATTTGAACTCAGTCTTTCTTCCACACATATAATCATTGTTAATAATAATAAAAAATTATCTTTATTGATTTATTTTTATTCATTTTATTTTTTATGAGTTTATTTATTTATTTTTGAATACACTGTTCTGTTACTTTTTTCTCCACTAAAAACCATTCATATTGTTATAGGTACTTTTGAACAAATGAACACATCTGGGTCTAGAATAAAAATGGACCACAGCAAGGCCGCTGTTTTAGTAATTTTCTCAGTGAAAAATTACCTCAGGTAAGACTTTCAATACATCATTTTTTTAAAAATTTTGTGACGGATGTGATGAAGCTGTTTATGAAATTGTCATTTTATCATTTGAATTTCAAAATTTAGGATTTGTGAATCAGTGTAAAAATAAACATTCTTAAAACTATTAAAAATATTTTTTTTCTTAACTTTTTCTTTATGAAATGATTATTTTAACAGCTTCATTACATTCTTTCATATATGACCTTTCTTTTAATGCATGTTTTTTTTATATTTATTACATTCAAACACAAAATATCTAAGTTATTATAGTTAGGGTAAATTTTTCTAAAAATTAACAATGGCCACCTGGTTTTCAAAGGGTTAACAGTTAATTCTACCTTCTTATACTGTAGATAGTTGGAATTACTAGAAATAAAAGATTTCTCACTTTTATCATGAAATTACATGTGCAAAGAGCTTCAATTCATTCTATCTTTATGTACTGAGCTTTTATAGAAATAAGGCAAATTTTTACTCATCATTTTTCAATTATATGTTTTCATAAATTTTAAAAATTAATTTTTCACTGTGAAATAAAACTATAAATTAATTTTTTGTTTTTATAATATTTTATATTAAAAGATTTTCAAGACTTTAGAATTTCAATTTTAAGATTTTTATTTTATATTTTGTAAATTGCAATATTTGCTTTCAAATGCATATTTTCTATTTTTTAAGTCAAACATTTTACATTTCTTATATTGAAAAATTTCAAGGTAATTTAGGCTTTCAGTCTAACTATATATACATATGTTGAAAATGTTTAGATTTTACATGTTATATATATATTAGATTATCACTCATTTAATGTTCTGATAAAAAAATATATTTCTTTTGGTCTTTCACTTGTACAAAAATGCATCATATCTAAAAAATTAATATATAATCAAAAAAATAAGAATCCTTACAAATACTTTTGAGTTATATGCATCAAATTGAAATGGAAAATAAAAAACATAACACAATCTGGACTTACAAATTAAACCCTTCATTTATATTCTAATCCCGAAGCTTTTTTTCCATGTTTGATGAAACCCAGATTTTTTTATTTTCCAAATATAAATTTTAAATTATATTAATTACCACTTTTTGAATCAAATATAATTTTAAAATGCAAAAAATCTAAGTCAAATATTAATAACCTGTTGGGCATTAAGTTTTCCCATCACAATATCTATCATGTCTTCATCAGTCAGTGTCAATGTGCAGCCTGGCTTTTCACTCTTTGATTCACCCTTATAAATCGATCCTTTACCATTTTTCAAATCCAAAGCTTAAAAAAATGAACATTATTTTTAAAAAACAAATAATACCTAAGAATTTTAAACTTCTTACATGAGAACATATATTAAATGCATATTATATTGATCATAGTTAATACATACATATATATATTACGTGGTTAGATTTAAATCTGTGTTTGCAGAACATTTAGTTATTTGCAATGGAACTTTTTATTTTACATGTAAAAAATAATTTTAACAAAGAAAAAAAAAAAAGTTTATTTTATAAATGTAACAGATTAATTATTTAATAAACAATAAAATTATGTAAATATATCTAAATTATGGAACATTGACCATTTTTGTAAATGTTATTATTGTATGATTTTAATGAGAATTTAATTTCTTAAATTCCAACTGTAAAATGTTACTCAAGATGGCAGTTATACTTTAAACTGGTTAGAACTTGTATTTATTTATATACTGATATTTCAGTGTGTTGTTTTAATATACATATATCACACCCAGAATAAAATATCAACTGAATAATATAAATTAAATTATAATAATGATATAGCTAGCTTTCTGTACTTCTGTCATTTTAAGAGCAAGTCAAATTGTTACTTAAGGTGATGGAAATACGAAGATCTACTTATAGTATTATTATAATTTAATTGGGAGGGGGAGGGGGAAAAGCATCCCTGCCACCTTCGCCATCTAATTTTCCAGATATCACTCTACTCATCCACACCCTTTTAACTAAGCTTATGGAAAAATATTTATTTCTAATATCTTTCCATACAATATATATAGGATTCTTTTGAAATTCCAACAGCATTACATTAAAATTAGATAAAATAAAAAAGAATGACATCAAAAATATATATCTAGGATTTAAAATTCACCTGATTTAACACGTGGAGTCTATTATCAATGCTTTCAAATTATTTTTTTCAAAAGGCAAAAAAAAAAAATGCTGAAAGATTCAAATAGATTAAGCTTGTCCCAACTTTCAATCATGAATCTAACATGTTATACAAATTAGTCACTTCCATCAAAGACTCTAGAAAAACATTTAATTTAAGAAAATGTAAAAGAAAAAAAACCTCTACAAGTTATATTTAAATATTTTAAGAAAAACTATAAACTACTTACAAAATTGCATTCTATTTTTTCTGCATTAAATAAGTTCACATTAACTATTTCATAAAATACAACTTTATTCTTTTTCCTTGATTTTTCTTTAACATATACTTAACTGGGTCAGAGCAAGTTTATTGTTAAACAAATAATTATTAATACTTTTTCAAAAAACTATATTTTATTTTATAGATGAACAATTTGTTCTTATTAATAGACTTAATCCAGGATTTTTAGTGATTTGGGTCCTTTGCTTCTATTTCCTTTTCATTTATGATTTTATATATATAGGATAGATTTATGTTTTTCTATTTGTATTTTGTACGTATTTATTACAAATTATTCCAGTTTTTATTTATTATATATAGAATAAAAATACTAGAAAAATTTAAAAATTTGACAAAATTTTCTTCACAATTATGATTTTGCCTACTTAAATAAATAAATTTTCTCGAGCGAAAACTATTAACAAACATATATGACTATACACATGTAATGATCTACAATTCAAAACAACTAACAATCATCTCAAACATTTAAAGAAGTTCTCATAAGATTAATGTTAGAGATCAGACACTAGATCTAAAAATACCAACCCAAAGCCAAGCAGAGATGATTTACAATTGTAAATCGTTGGTAGTTATATATATATAAGTGTATGTGAGCACATACTTTTTTAGTAGTTTTCACTTGAGAAGGTCTACTTTAAGAGAATCATAATAAAAAATTTGTAAATTTTTAAATTTGGTTAATATTTTTGTTGCATATTTTCTTTCTACTTTAATTATAAATAGTAATACAATGTTAGGCAATATTATATACATAATTGTTGAAACAAATCCATATGTATAAATAGAGAACCAATGATGTTATCCTAGTAACAAGCAATTAAAAGCATTATTACTAAGTTTTCCATATGATATATAATTTATTATTTGATTTTACTCAGGCAAAAGTTGGCTGCTTTTACCTCAATGTATAGACTGCTTTATATATAATAACCACAAACAACTATTTATTGTATGATGAGGTTTGGAAGACTCACATCTTATTATGAAATTTACTAGAAAAATGAGACTTCAAAATCTCATTATATAATAAACAGCTGTTTGTGTTTACTGTGTAAAGCTCTGAGTTTTGCCTCTTACTAAACTAAAGATAATAAGCTATATACCATGTGGCCAGCTTAATAGCTAGTGATTTTAATTGCTTATTAGCAATCATTTTTTCTATATATATATGCAAGGATTTATCCATTTAATTTCTATTGTCTCATCTTATCTATAAACAATTTTAGTTTAAGGTATATTATTGTTATTAGACTCCAAATGAGTCAATGATGGTTTCTCAATGACTCATTCCTAAAGATTGTTTGAATTAGTTTTTCATAAATTTTTCTAGCACAAATAAAACATTAGCTTGCCGTAATATTCTTCTTTACAGCATTAAGACCATTACATATTATATTGATACCCATAATTATTAGGTTTTGTCAATGTAATTTATCATCAAACCTAAGCTGAAAATAATAGTACTACCCCCACTATTATGGTATTTCTTCCATCATGATATATATAAATATAATAATTCTAATATCAATTAAAGCATTTAACATTGGAATCTCTGAATTAAACTTTGAAGATATATTTCACAGTAGCTTAAGTTTCTACCATGTGCACTTTTGATGTTTAACTTGATAATCATGGGATTGTAAAATAATGTATACAAGACTTTATTGTATACAATTGGAATCGAAATTTCATTATGAGCTTCTGTTCATCTGTCCCTTCATTTATCCACCTATTTATATATGAAATTTTATAATATAACATAAAACAAGATGTACAATATATGACGAAACAACAGCATTTGAGCACCACAAATAGTAATTCAACATTATTTGCTGTCCTTTAATATCATTTATTTTACCATTCCAATTTTTGACAATCATACTCTTTAATGAGTTCTTACATTATCAATATATATATATATATTATGTGATTTAACTTTAACAATTATGAAAGTCGAAGTTTATTCCAGATTCTCTGATTTAGAGCTTTTCAAATTCTTTATTTTACTCATCTACCCTCACATGTGATTTCTTTCTATGACCTTTAAAATTTCTTGAGATCCAATTTAATAGTTCAGCTACCTATTTATTGACATCTCTTCAAGAGATATGTCTAACTCAACCTATAATTCTTTCAATGTAATCATAAATGTATGGATAAACCATATGGAGAAAAGCTTTCATAAAACCCTTTTTTTTTTAAAACAGTATGTGCTTAGCCGATTTTCGATTACTACAAGCCATAAACGTAGCATAAATTGGAAGTGATACTTTTTGTTTTCTCATCCACATAATTTACTGTTTTATCATCCTTTATTACTCCCAAAATGAATCTTCCCATAACTCCATGTGTAATCTGAAATCTCTGTATTGCTCTTCTATTAAGTCTCAAATGCTCAAAAAAGTGCTAGTAAAACATAAAAAAATCTCACATTAAACATATAGATATATTTCATCATAATATTTGGTTATTTCTATCAAAAGTATTCCACCAAAGTTGAATTCTGTTATAAATTTTATCTGTTATATTCAGACCAAGATCTTTATAGTTATTTAAATTTTCTAATTTAATACTAGCAATCTTTATTTTCACTCTTCTTTTTTTGAAAGGCCATTTAACATTATGTTAGTCTTTTTAGCATTTATCTTTAATCTTACTCTCTTGATTTCGTTTGATAGTTATTGTAGCATTTCCTGAAGCTCTGAAGCATTATTTTCAGAAACAACCACTTCATTTGGAAGAAAGTTTAAGTAATATCTATATATTTATTTAGCTTCCCGTTTAATCTACAAAATCCTTTCCCTAAAACTGCTTCAAAAAGTTTAAGATATGAAATTGTCCAATCATATATCTTGATCAGTGTCAATCTTCTTAGTGTTACCATGCAATTTAATGACATCTATTGCACTTTGATAAGCATTCTTCAGATGTTGACAATGCTCAGGGTCTTCATTCTGATATTCCAAAACTTTAATCACTGCTAAAATGTTTACAGAATCAAATACTTTTTTATAATCTACAAATCCAAAGCATAATGTCAATTCACACTCATTAATATTTCTTTCAATACTTGTATATCATTAATTGTATTATAATTATTTTTACAACCAGTTTATTTTTTTAGTTGATTTGAATCTATAGTTGTCTTCAAGGTGAAATGTATTGATTTTCAATAAAGATCTTATATAGAACTGATAGAAGATTGATTATCTATAATGTCCAATATGTTCTTTTTCACTTTTCTTAAAAACTATATCATCACTGCATTTTTCCACTTGCTGTATAGCTTTGCCAATAATTACTCTATTTATAGTAAAAACATCTATAATAATTCCACTATTTCCTGGAGCTTTTCCATTTCTCATAGATTTAATTGTGTACTTCAATTCTTCATTGCAGGAACTACTTCATTTTTTTTTTTGTTCTTTAATACTTTATAAGTTTTTGTAGAATTCTTTCAAACAATTAATGATATTTTCTTCTTTTTCATACTATTATCATCTTTTCTTTTCACTACAACTTTCCTTTTAATATTATTTAATAATACTTATGAGATTTTTATTCTTTTCTACAGCTTTCCTTGTCAATTCATGGTTATATTTGCTAATGTCATCAAGACTTTTCCATAATATTTTATAAAATTCTAGATATTCAGTTCTTTTAAATATAATCATTGTATATAATTGTATTGTTAATTGTTCAGATTTAACAATTTTTATTAACTTAGCTTGAACTGAGTTTAATTTTTATTTATAGTTATTCAATTGAACACTGCACTACACCACTAGTATTAATAGATGATGAGGGAATAGAATGTAGCTCTAGAGGCGAGCTAGAAAAAATCTTAAATAGATATCAAATGGATATAGAAAAGATGTTAGATGTGAAGAAATGAGTGATAGAAAACATGAAAGCAGTTAGTAGTGGGAATATTAGGTTCACAAAAAATGAATTGAATGAGGCAGGAAAGAGATTGAAAAGTGGAAAGGCGAGAGGTTTAGATGGATTGACAGTAGGGCATAGAGCAAAAGCAAAGTTATTATCATGTTTTAATAAGATGGCGCAGAAGACAGTTTTTCCGGGTAGTTGGAGTAATACAAGAATAAGATTATTATTTAAAGGAAAGGGTAAGGATCATAGAAAGTTAAGTAATTATAGACAGATAGCGGTAACATCAGTTTTATATAAAGTTTTCGCATATATGGTAGCTGAAAGAGTTATAAAATGGATGGAAGAGAATAATGTAGTGGGGGAAATGCAAGGAGGTTTTAGGTCAGATAGGCATATAGGAGATAGTTTGTTTCTAGTTACACAACTTATGGAGATGAGTAGGAATTCAGATAGATCGTTATATATGAGTTTTATAGATATAGAGAAAGCATATGATAGAGTAAATAGAAATAGATTATGGGTAAGATTAGCCAATTTGGGAATGGATGAAGCTTTAGTAAATATTATTAAGAAATTATATGAAAATAATTATTATACTTACCAATTAGGGGATATAGAATCAGTTAAAGTTAAAAATGGAGTGGGATTAAGGCAAGGATGCCCTATGTCACCGATTTTGTTTTTGTTGTTTTTGAGTGAAATGGAAAAATCAATAGAAAGACTAGGAAGAGGGGTAGAGATACCATTAATAGTTGGAAAAGGAATATATACTTTGTCGGGTCTTTTTTTTGCAGATGATATCTTTTTATGTGCAGAAAGAAGAGAAGATATGGATATTATGTTGAGGACATGTGCAAGGGTGGGTAAAGAGATTGGGATTAAATTTAGTGAAGAAAAATCAAATATAATGATGGTTAATACTGGGGAAAGAGAGGATGTAGTTTTTTTATTGGGGGATATAAAGTTAAGTGTGGTGGATAGATATAGGTATTTGGGAATCATCTTATGTAATCAGGAAAATTGCTTGGTTGAATGGGAGAAAAAATTAGTAAATGAAGCAAAGAAAAGAAAAGGTTTGGTAAAGAAACTAACAGTATTTTCATATAATAAATATGATGTAGCTAGAATTGTATGGAAGGCAGTTGCAGTAGCAGGGTTAACATATGGTAATGATGCATTATGTGTTAGTAAAAGGATTTTAGATTTTTTAGAGAAAGTACAAAGGGAAATAGGAAGACATGCATTAGATGCAGAGATGTGTACAGCAAAGGAGGCAATTCAAGAATAAATGGGATGGTCAAGTTTCTATATGAGAGATGCAAAAAGTAAAATGAAAATGTTTGGTAGGTTGCAGTTTATGGATAGTAAAAGAATAGCCAAAATAGTGTTTAACTGGGTTATGAATAAAGGGCAGGTAACAAGATGGGTGAGAAAGGTAATGCAGTATGCAAAATATTTGGATAAAGAATTTATATCGGTATACTTGTATAAAACGTGGAATGATTGTGTTACGAGGATTGTTGAGTGTTATAGTGGTAAGGAATGGGATAAAATAATAAAAGCATTAATAAAAAATAGGGAGTTGGAGAAGTAGTATGGAGGGTAAGAAGAGTTTAAATATATATAGAAGTAAACGGAATATTGGAAGCGAATTAATTTATGATAATAGTAAGGAAAGTAGTTTATTGTTTAAGGCTCGAACGGGATCTTTAGCAACAAGAGAATATACATTTAAATGGAAAACTATGGGTGATTTAGCGTGCAAATTGTGTAAGGAAGGTATAGAAAATATTAGGCATCTGTTGATTGAATGTAAATGCTTGAAAACAGAAAGGGTACAGATAATGGAAGTTATGGGAGAATAGGTATGAACAAAGTGACAATACAGAAAGTGAGTTAGTAGTTTTTATGCTGGGTTTGCGAAAAGATAAGGGGGATTTAGATTTAAAGGCCATAGAGTTGACAAAGATTATGTTGTGGAAATGGGATGGGGCAGAATATGGGAAGACTTAGAGTGGGGAATGGAAAATAAAGTGGCTAACAGGTTTATCTGGGCCTAGTTGCTGAGATATTCTTGACTTCGTTTAAGGAGAAGCCAAATACATCACATCAACATCAACATAATATAAATTTAAAATACTAATAATGATTAGTTTACAAATTGGAATTTTATCAAGTTTAAAAATTAAATCTACTGCAATATTTATAATCTCTGATGAATGGCTTGAACAGATAAAAACAAATTGTTTTCAAAATGTCAAACATATTATTTAACAAATTACATTATCTTAAAATTCACCTTTACATGAATACTGTTAAATTAAATTGACATCTACAATATAAGCAACGTATATATATAGTATATAACATTGTGAGTTAAATTAAAATAATTTGTCACATAAAAGTCTCAGATAAAATTGTATGATAAATACAGTATTTAAACTTTGCAAAAAATTGTAACTTTCCTAAACAAGAGAAGCACATTCTTTTTTTTTTCCAAGTGTCATAGCATCGGCCGGGACGCGAACCCGCAACCCAGGCAACTGCTTGTAAGGCAGCCGCGCTGACCTCTCGACCACCAATGCAAGACGAGAAGCACATTCTTGAAGCATAAATATTTTAAATCCTCAATAAATTATCAAAGTTCTAAGTAGAAGCTCTCTAGAATTTCTACCTGGATAAAAATTTGCCACTGTAAAGTCATAATTATAATGATCCTGACATATCTGATGAGCATCTGCCATTGGTTTAGAAAGTCTCCAATAAGATTAATAATAATAGCCAATACAAAATCGTCAAAGATTTCTCCATTTGAAAATTCTTATGATAGCTATTAATATACTGCAAAAAAAACAAAAAAACCATTCATCACCCATCTAGGCCAAAAACTGACCTACTGTCCAAGCCTATTTGGACATGCAGTTTATTAAAGATTAAAATAGCAGCAACTTTCTCCATATTAACCAATGGATGCTAGAGGGTTTGTGCATAAAAATCCCCTGTCTAGTGCCTATTCATCCAATATCCCAGATTAGTTTCTAATTTATGGTCTCATTATGCAATGTTTTAACTCTATTAAAAATTGATTTTATCCTAAAATATATAATACATATGTAACCTATCATGCAATAAAATAAGACTTACTCCATTGCCCAACAGTCTTTCCATCTTTAGTAATATTCCATTGATAAATAGCTTGAACTTTCTTAACTACTTCTGGCATGGTAGCGAGCCTTCTGCTTATTTCTTTAAATACTTCATCACTCTTCAATTGTACAGAAACTGGAGCCTAATATTATGAAACACATCTTAGTGCTATAAAATAATTTTTAAAAATTTGAAACTTTCCAAAATTAAATTTTTAATACCTACCAATTTCTGACCAATGGGCTGAGCCTTCACATTAGGAACTTCAGTTAGTTCAACATAACCACCACTCATAACAATATCACCAGTCTCAAGAATCTAGATAAAATTATTAATCTTTAAATATTTTGAAAATAAGTGTTAATTTTACACTACATATATATATGTATACACCTTAACAGAACTTTAAATTAAAATATTTACCACTCATTATGATTCCTGTAATGCAGCAATAGTCTAATTATTTGCTATGTTTATAAGCAAGTTTTGAATCTAAGCAAGGTAAAAAGTGAAAAAAAAAAACCAGATTCCAATAACATTTAATGTTTTTACTTTCAAGTAGCTGCCATAGATCAACCCAACATTTTATTAGTCAGTTACTAGCTATTTTTAGTTAGAGTGTAAACATGCTTTGACTTTAATCACTTCAGAAATTTTATAAATAATGCCTATAAGAGATTTTTGGAGAAACTATTTTCAATCAACAGCAGGTACATTACAGTACACTGGATGGTGATGAATTTATTTTGCTTATAAATATTAATAGAACATTTTCTTCATTCATATTTTATTAAAAAAAAACAACATGAAATACAAAAATGAAAACACAATATTAATAACGATTTTGAAAAAAAAAAGCACCTTAAAAGTGATGCTCTGTTTGTTTACCAGAAGATAGAATATTTTATGTCTGAAGACATGGTCATAGATTACTATATCCAAGTCATAATTTAATTTGTTATTGCTTGCTAATCTGATCAGGATAATTTATTCTGACATTTCAATTTTAAAACTACATTATAATGTAATAAACTTCGTGCATCATTAAGATGTAAAGTAAAATAAAAAAACTACAATTCTGTATATACTTTTGATCTTCAGTAGGCATAAAAAAAATTTAACAAATACAATGAAAACCATGAATTAATAACATATTAACATTTTCATCTCTATCTCAAAATTAATTGCTCAAGCATGATTAAAATCAACAAATACTAGACGGCATTGCTTGTGCCCCTCCCCAAGAAAACAAAATAAGTCAAATTGTGAGAAAGTTATTCTAGAGTGGAAATAGATGTATGACTAATACATACTGATGTCATATGATACTAGTTTTGGAATATTAATTTGTATTAAGTTTAATATGCTTTCAGTAGCAATTTTCATCACTCCATTCCAATCATTTATAAATAATCGAATGAATTTTTGCTCAGAAGTTCATAAAATAATTTGAGTGCCAGAGGTGACGGAACTATTCTGGAATTTATTGATGTTGATCTTTTGAGTAATCAATGAACACTAGATAATAATGGTATTACATTTGCATCACCAGATGAATTTCTGGCTTTAGATCCAAATTCTTATTTGTATAAGCTGGAAACTAATCCGGGGATATCGACAGAATAGTAATAATATCTAATATCCAATAGATGCTCTGAAATAGAGTAAAAAGAACTGCTTCTTAATTAAAGTATACATTAAATATAAGCAGAGAAAGTCATGTGATATTTGGTTATTATAACATTATAAAATGACTAATGGTAACTCATTATTTACTGTAATGTTAAATTATGATAGCAGTAGAACTGCAATTAGCTTTAGTTTTTTATATTCCAATAAACATCTGTTGATTAATAATAGAATCTGATTCCTATTACTTGTAAAAATTATCATTATTCTTTATATATTTTATTAAAATCTTATTATACAAAACTTTGTTCAGTTTCAGGTCTTTTAGAAATCTAAATTTTTTAAATAGTTTTAAATTTTCATTAAAATTTAAAAAATAGAAACACCAAAAATATAAATTTGATTCAAGAAGAATCATCCAACAAAGTTAAAAAGAAATTAAATATTTTTCTTTAAAGTAATAATAATGAAAAGGCTCTTTTTAAAATACATTTAAGTAACCTCCACTTCTCAAAAAAAAAAAAAACCTCCAATATATTAAATGTTCTGGATATAAATTGCATATTCTTATGATATTCAGAAGAATGCAAATATAATAAAAACTAAAATGTAAAGTAACATAATCAATTTATAGTATAAAAACAAAAAATGAATTACAGATGCTATTGTACATATACTTAAAGGCACCAATTGTAGGGACAGAAAGAATGTGAAAGTTAATGATTAAACAATCAATTTTGTTTATACTGCAGAGGAAAATCTCAATATAATAGACCAAAATTAATTTAACTGCTTCTTTTATTTTTGAACATATGCTCCTTAGCATTTTTTCTTTACAGAAAAAATTTCTCTGAACTTCTCTAATCAGAAATAAAGTTGTAAAAACTAACCTTCCGGAGATGCGATCATTAGCAAATCACAATCATAAAACAGACTAATTGGGGAACACATTAACTGAAAAATTATATACAATAGTAAGAAATTTGCCATTTTTTAGATGATGAGAAACTAATTTTCCCAATTCAAATTAGATTAAAAATTTCTCCAGGTACTGCCAATGAATGTTCTTCATTATATCCAAAAGTTATACTGCTCTATGTAGCAGGCACTATAATTGAGTATTTGTAATTCTAAAATTTTCATAGCAGTTATACAGCCTATTTGAAGACAAACAAAAATCAAATTCACTTTAAATAACTTCAATACTAAACAATCATTTGCAAATGTGTACAGTAATTCCAAAGGAAAAAGAAGATAGAAAGTAAAAAAAAAATACAAATAGAGATAAGTTTTTCCACGACTAGATTAAATCAATCCATAAACCACAAACATATCCATATATAGAATTTTCTAGTCCATTATTGTTTATTTGGTATTTTGTATTGCTTTTAATGTCTCAATAAATTTTTCTTCCAGAAAGACTTCATCACATTATCTAGTTGTAGTGCTCCACTATATCCAAGTTGAAAAACTTATTGGTTAATCTTATGATTTTGCTATTGTATTTTTAAAATTTTGCAGACCATCCCTAAATAAAAATTTTATAATGTTTTTATGTTACATCAATAATCTCACTTTCCTTTTACAAATTACTTAAAATAATTATAGTATATAATGACAATTATTTGTTTATTAAGTTTTCTAAGAATATTTTATAGATTTACTGAAAAGTTCAACTTTAGTTGGAATGTTGAAAATAACTGAAAGAAGAATAGCTGAATAATAATCACTTTTAAAATTATCATTAATACTATAGATTATGACAACTGCATATTAATAACAACTAATGGTTACATAAATATTTATTAGTCTGTATTTATTTATTAAATCTATCATTAAATAATTTTTTAAGCAATGTAATCGATAGGCATGCCTCTAGCATATGACCAATCAGAACAAGATCTTCAATTTTTTCTCACCATAAATTTCTTTTCAAATTAATGTATTTTAAAATATTTTATTCTTAGACTGAAAATCGAAATAATTACTTATCTAAAAAAATTAATGAATGAGTAATGATAATTAGTTTCAAGAATGTAACATTACATATAGAAGAATGTATGTATATATTCAAGCAAATGCAAGTAAACAAAATATATCAAATACAATTCTAATTGGCAAACAAAAAGTAACAAAATAAAATACCTTGCATTGAATATAAATTGTTGAGCCTTCTTGCCACATTTCTGTTTCCAAAGTTTGACCTACAACTACTGGTTTTGAAAACCGGACCTATAATAAAATAAAAACATATATATAAACAACATTTGAAGCAGTAATCTTAGCTTAAGATTGTGCTTCATGTTTCTACTTACTAACCCGTGTTCAAACCCCTATATCCCATCCTGCTCCTTTTGTCAGTATATATATTTCATGTATATATTTAAGATGCGCACCTAAATTTGTAGTTTAATTTTCAATATTTATTATTACTGATTCTTTTTATTAATTATTAGTTCTTCTTATTAAAATTATAGTTGCAGCTCAAATATATACATAGGAGCAAAACTTACTAACAAAATATTGATGTTTTTGTAAATATTTTATTATATGTCGTTTTTAGCTTTTTCTTTTCAAATTGCTTGTTTTTCTATAAATTATACATTTTTTATATAAAATCCAATATGGAGGATGCAGGTGTTGTTTAATTGTCTAAAAATAATTAGGGGTTGAAAGCACTGTTGTTTTAATCTGGGAAAGGTATTTTTTAATTAAAGTTTTACTTAAGATAAATGGGATTAATTAAGATTAGATTTACTTGTGTTAAAAACATGTTGTTAGATCTATTTCTAATCTAGAAATAGATTTGAATTTATTTTTGGCATTATCTAACAATTGCATCTTCGAAAAACAACTGATAAGAGAAAAAGTATAAAATGACTAAATTTTGAATCACATAGTTAGTTATTAGTTGAGTTATTAGTTATTAATTAGTTACTATTGATTGAGAGATTGTTAACATTGCTGTAAAACTAAAAAAATGATGTAGCAGTAGATCCACCACTCTGCTCGGCCCTTTGGGTCATCACCCGCCGTGACCGTAATTGTCTGCTGTCCTGAAATGAAGAAATTAAGAACTTTAATGTTAATAGAAGCTTGCAGAACTTTCATTTTCAACTACCGTGCACGGACAATATTTTAATCGGACTCTTAAAATTGAAAGGTAAATTTCAAGCCGCTACCTAATAGTCAATTTAGTCTAAATAATCTCTCAAGATCTTTTCTCATGTATTCTTTAACTTTGCATTTTTATATATAAATAACATGTAATTTGCTCTTAAATAATTTATTTAAATTTAATTCTCTCTTATATGCTCTTTAATTTTGGTAGGGTCATTTATTTATATTATTGATTATTTGATTTATATATCTGCTTGCTTATTAATATGTCAATCTAAAACAATCTATTTATGTTTTAATATAATATATATTTGTTTAACTCTGAATTTTCTACCGCTGTAAATTCAGAACTTAAGCTAATTAACGCTTTGAAATCTTATAAAATATCATTTATTTAATTCTAAAATAAGGTGACTTGATTGTTTTATATATATAACTGCTAGTTTTTTTTATATACTCTTAAAATGTATGCTTTAAATTTCAAATACCGTATTTATATTTCAGTTATTATAAAAATCACGAGAGTGGGATTTATTTATTTTAAGTATCAGAAAAGGGATGGGGGTGAATCTTTTATGTTTCTTTTGCTAAGTCAAATTTTAACGTCTATTTTATTAATCTAAATATTCCCTATATATATATTATAATTGCATTGCATGTTAAAGTATTTAAATAAAAGGGCATTTATTTTGAAGCTGTAATATTTATTAAATGTTTTAGTGACATATATCATTCCTTGCGTTTCTGTCATTTAGCCTATCTTTGTGTTTTTATATATATACGTGCTTTTAATCTGGGGGTTACGACAAAGTTCGAACCCATAGATTTCTTCTTAAGTCTTGTCCTGAGGATAGATGAAGCTACCCAGGACCATTTATTCCATATAAAATGCATTTAGCGGTGACCCAAAGTCTGGCACACGC
Source organism: Epiperipatus broadwayi (assembly GCA_028023455.1). Lineage (NCBI taxonomy): Eukaryota > Metazoa > Onychophora > Udeonychophora > Euonychophora > Peripatidae > Epiperipatus > Epiperipatus broadwayi. Next base: position 3,978,573 of record JAQFVV010006236.1, read on the forward strand.
TATGCATATTTACTTCGTGGATAAAAGGCCTCTCACGTCGGTTATACCAGTAAAACGCTGGGTCACGTCATGCCAATCCACTTTCTCTCTCTAAGCACTACCCAAAATGGGGGTGTGGGATTTCGTTTCTCATCCAGAAGCACGACCTTTTCTCTTAGTTATTTTTAGGCGATTATGTCAGCACCGCAAACCTCTTCCTATTATTATTATTTCTTTTGCTTCATGACCCTGTTTTAATGCTCTAATATCAAAATTAGCTTTGCTTAAAATATATATAAATGCCATTTCTATTATATTAATTTATTTCAGTCTTATACAATCCTACCTTCATAATTTATATATCTATTTAAGAGTATCTATGTGCCTTGGGGAAAATAAAGCGTTCATTTTATTATTGTTGTTAAAATAATTTCTCATTAAATATTATGTCATTTTCAAGTATGTTTTCAAATAGATTCAAATGTTTTCAAATGTATTTATATGTATAATGAATTTCAGAACGCTCCCCTAATATATATTAGTCGCCAGGTTTCTGAACCATAAATCAAAGCGTTAATCTTAATTTTGTGTAACTTCTTTCTAATCTGATTGGCATTTTAATACTAGACCCACCAAAGATGTGTGTTTATTTGTAATATATATTTAGCTAATAAAGAGCATATTAGAAACTAGCGTGAATGACATTATATAATCATCTACCGCTTGCTCATTCACGCACATACTAATGTACTTAATTTATAAATGTATATAACTAAATTTTCATTATATTAAACTATCTTTTATTGTTTAACTTATTTGAGTAGTTCGAATTCCTTTTCCTCCACTTCTTCCACATATATTACAGCCATATTTATGTATATTTTAATATAATCATAATTAATAGATGTCTCATTGTCTTCTCAGCTTTGCTAGTCGGCCGAATTAAGATTAATTCTCATGAGCCATAACTATTATGTTATTCATTAGGTGTTCGATTTGGGACTTAGAGAGTGGGTTCGAATCCAGGCTGGTTCCTGACCTAAATCTTGGGCTTGACTGGGTTTGAAGTACATTTTGTGAGTTCCAGCTCATGTTAGATGGATAAACATATTTTTACCGGCTCACATTAATATATATATAAAACAGTAAAATATATATATAATAATATACAGTGGAGCTGCAATATCTGCTATATTTTATTCCACGCCCCGCTCGTGTATATAATACAATGCAAATTAGCTTATGTTTTGCTTATAAACTTTGATTAGAATAGAATACACATTGTTTATTAAATTACAAATATACAATAATTTTTAATACACACATATATAGATTAAAAAATAGTATAAATAAAATTGAATATATATATAATTATTAACAATAAATTGAGGGGATATATTTTCATATATTTTACTGAGCATATGTTCACTCATTCATTCAGTGAAGAAATAAGAATTTTAAAAAAAGTTACAATACTGTATCTTTATTTATTTAAATAAAATGGATAATGAAATGTCTAACTTTCATCGTAATTAAATATGATCTGGAAAGAATTCATTTTTTTCCAGTAACTTCTTTCTCACATCGAAATATAATAGTAGTCTTGTTATCAAGAAATTACCATTGCTAATTATTTTGATATTTTAAAGTCAGTATCAACTTGAACAATGCTCTTGAATTTTGTAAAACTCTTAGCATTACATGTAGAAAACATTTTCTAACACACAATATGGCACATAAAAATTCAGAAAGGATAATAAAGGAAAAATAAAATGTATATGCTTTCAACATAACCAAAGATTTTTCATCAATAAACACGATTGTGAATGGCATTCTGAGATAGAAAAATGAATGCTAGTGTATTGTAAAACTTTTTTACATTTTTTTTTTAAAACTCAATTGTGTATGACATTCAGAAACTAAAAAATAGCTATTTGCATATTGTAAGATATATTGAATTTACGAATTTTAAATGAGGTTTTTTTTTGTATGTTTATTTACACTTTTGTTTACTTACATTTTTTTTTTTTTTTTTTGGATAGCAGATATTAAACTTGTGTATATTGATACAGCATAGTTAGCAGCTTCACTGTATATATGTAATACATTAAAGATCAGCCTTTTCAAGCTATTGTGCATGCGCTTTTTACGAGTGTTAATAATAAATGAATACTTTCATTCCCAACACAAGATATAGTATTTATGAAAGAATAAAATGAATCACTTATTCTTTCCAACCCAAATGCTTCATTTTATTCTTTCATAAATACTATATCTTGTGTTGGGAATGAAAGTATTCATTTATTATTAACACTCGTAAAAGCGCATGCACAATAGCTTGAAAAGACTTATCTTTAATGTATTACAATTTATAAGACATAGCACTATAAAAATAAATGCTTATTTACATATGTTTAAGTTTCATTTGAGAATGACGTTTAATAAATTCTAGATAATTTTGTTGATGTCATTCATTCAGACATCATAAACAGTAATTTAAAGTGAGTGGTTTATCCTCACGCTTTCATTTCCAGTACTTAAAATTTGCCCATATATAAGCATTTGGGTTGGAAAAAATAAATGAATCATTTTATTCTTTCATAAATACTATATCTTGTGTTGGGAATGAAAGTATTCATTTATTAACACTCGTAAAAAGCGCATGCACAATAGCTTGAAAAGGCTGATCTTTAATGTACTACAATTTTTAAGACATAGCGCTATAAAAATAAATGCTTATTTGTATATATGTATTGTAATGAACAGAAGAGGGAAGAGGACAGGAAGAAGATAGGAGCTCTTCTCACTGATTTAAACCAATCTAATCAAATATTACATCTCATAGAAAATTGTATGCAGAGATTTATTCTCTCTGCATAATACAAGAGTACCTCAAGATATTTCCTCTCATTTAATGAGTTTCATTGTAATGCTATTAATTTTAAATTATACATACAAATGCTTTTTAACAAGCAAACAAGAATTATTCCTACCCTACCGTCATTATCTTTTAGAGTGTCGTTCATTTTACAAAATTCATGCATATTTTTGGCAATTTCTTCAACTTATAAAGTTATTATATATTGTTTGCTATATACATATTTTTACATTAATTATCTGATATATATAATAAATCAAGACATAAATTTAAATAAAAACTTAAAATATGACTTAAGAAATACAATAAAAATGATTATTGTATTTTGATAGTGCTGTAGCATTATAATGTATCTATGTATACAGAATTCGTATAAATAATTCAATTTCAAAATGCCTTTTATTAGAAAAAAATATTTTTTATTATCAGAAAATCATTTAGTTTTAACTTTAAATTATTTTTACTTCCTTGTCCTATATTTTAAAAAAAATGAAAGAAAAAATAACCTTTTACTTCCTTGTTCTATATTAGAAAAAAAAAGAAAAAATAATTTTTATTTGCTAATAGAAACTTCACTTTTTAAAAAAAAAAATTATAAAATTATTAATTGTAGGTATCCATTATTTTAAATTCTATTTGAAATAAGATACTTCAAATAATAGGCATTTTTGTTGTTGTTTTGTTTAATTTAAAAAATAATATAGCCTCTGGAAATATGATCATTCAATCAATCCACTTTAAAATGTTATAATTATAAAAATTTGAATAGATCAGATTATAGAAAAGTATATTGAACAGACTTCTACCAGTAGTTACTTTACAGTACTATAGTTTTTTAAATTTCTTATTAATTTTGATTTTAAATATTTAATTAACTGTGTTAATAAAATAATATTATAATAAAGTAACATTTGGCCTATCTTGTATAACACTAATATGGGTTTGTCATTGTATACACTTTTATGGATAAAAAGCCTTAATTCACTTAATGGCAAATTTTTCTTGGTAGTGGGAGTCCTATCTCATTCTTCTGTGAAGTGTTTCTGTACTACACAATAATGTGTAGCCATCCTATTCATAAATATGTTCAGCAAAATACCAACCATAATGTGATTAAATTTTTTATTAAAAATTGTGCTTTATTTACATCTAGAAATCACAAAGTTTTGATTATATATTTTTGATACTGTCATATCTGACCTTGAGACAGTAATAATGATATTTAATAATTGTATATAAATGTGTACATATTTATGATCCGATGCAGTTAAGTTCAAGTTTATGCAGCTAAAATAGTAGGGTAAAGTGTTCAAAGGTTATAACTTGTTAACTAGGATTCTGATTGTATTACTTCTTGGATCTTAGTTTCAGTAATGCTTTAACCATATTAACAGTTATCTTATCAAAGTTTATTTTTTACTTCACTAAACTAAAAATCATTTTCAGTATTTCGTGAATATTTTATTACTCCGCAAGCAAAACAGTATTTTGATTATGAAATAAATTATTTTACCATTCCAGTTTTCTAATTAAACTCTTTAAAATAATCCTTTTTTTTTTTTATTTACTGACAACTTTCTTTAGATTGTCTTTACTTGATTTTTGCTAAAATATATCACACTATGTAATTAATATATTACTGACAAATATTTTATAATATCGTAAATGAAAGAAAGCTTTCTATTAGTTCATTATTTAACTTGTCTTAAATTATTTTAGTTAAATAACGAACTAACAGAGAATACCAAATGCTTCCAATTATAATAATCTATAAAATAACTACTAAAGTTTGTCAAGTAAAAATTTATGTAAGTAAAATATTTAAAAAAAAAAAAAAAGCTTTCTTTAATCCTTTTAAATTACCTTCATAGCTTTGAATTTAGATACATCATAATTAACAAAATGTTTTAAAACATGACGGCAAGCATACCCAAAAGTGCAAAGACCATGAAGAATGGGCTTGGAAAAACCTAAATGAAAAAAAAAAGATTTTAGTTTCTTTATAAAAACAAAACTTTATTAATTATTTCTCATAAATTATATAAACTACCTGTCATGGCACTTAAACTTGGATCTATGTGAATTGGGTTAATATCACCATTTAGACGATACAAAGCTCCCTTTAAATATTTTTTTTTTTTAAAAAAATAAAATTATACATACATATTATTAAAAACATACTTAAATGATTTTATTAAAGATGGTTTGAAAATAGATTTTCAAACTCCCTTCAAGCACTCACTCCATCCCATATAATCAATACACATGACCACACACATATAAAAAAGATAAATGATCTCCAATATATATATATTTCCAATTGATGAGTGCTGGTTCAGCACGAAATATATATATTGAAGATCATTTATCTTTTTCAAAAATGTGTGATCATGTGTATCGGTTATGTGGGATGGAGTGGATAGCTGAGGCAATTTTGAAAGTCAGTGTTCAAATCCTCTTTAATTACACCTACAGTTCAACATACTTCAATATACTTGTATGTAAATATTAAATGATTTTCCCACAAAACAAAATTAAAATAGTAAAAATAAAATAAAATAAACAAATTCTCCTTATCCAATTCTGCCACCTTGTGTAAGTTTGAGTAATCAATAGATGCAAACAAGTTGGCTTAGGATTGATAGTCAAAAAAAGTTAATGATAGTTGTTGGAAAAAAAGTGCATCAGATTTAAAAACTCCGGATGCATTAAATCCAGATCCCAAACTTGTCATTAATCAAAGCTATAAGCTAGAAATTAGTCTAAGAATGTATATAGGATAACCAAGAGAGGGATTTATTAAGCACACCCATCTGGTATCTATTCATTGAACTGATACAAGGTGGCAGAATTGAAATAGGAGAAATAAATTTGCTACTTTAAAAATAGTGTGTAGACAGAGGTCATGTGATGTTTTGTTGGTGTTATAAAGTAAAATTAAAATTTATACTTAATCATAATAAAAAACTAAGTTATATAAAAAGTTTTTTTAAAAAAATATTAACTATTAACTTCAATATGAGCTGATATTTCAAGCAATAGGTTAAGATTTACCAATATCTTGAAGTTAAAATAATTTTTTGTTCTGTAATATTTTTTTTTTTAAATTCCTTTATCAAATATGGGAAAAAAATCATTGATAATTTAGAATTTTTATTGCAATATGAATTTTTCTTTTTTAACAGAATCTCATGGTGCAATGAAAACATATACTTGTCATACCTCTGACATGGATTTAAATATTATTTGAGTAAATTTGAACATTTTGCAATAGCTTAGATATTCATGGAGGATCATGCAAATTCCCAATAATTAATAATTAATAAGCCACATGTATACGGCCTTCTTCCGCACTCATCTTCAGAGGGATTATAAAAAAGATCTTTGGCTTGTATTGTGCTATTTAAGATTACCTAAAAGAAAAATCCTAAAATCAGAATCTAAAAAATTCCTAATCTTCATCTAACCTGAATTCAAAGGGCATGGCAAGCAGATGTATGAAACATTATAGCATTCACAAAACCCTTTTCCTTTGCAATATTTATAATAATAATATAATTTTTTTTAAAAAATATAATAAATATTATTCACTCTTGAGAGCTTTATTATTATTCTTATAGAATACTATATTTGCAGGTAGGAGTTGTAAAAAAAAATTGCAAATATTTAAGCATAGCCCTATTTTAAACAAAGGCTGGTTAAAAGTTATCTTTAACACTTTTAAACTATAAAGTAGTGACATATAACTTATTTATAACTTGCCTGAGATATGTATTGTGTAAATTAAGATCATCAGATACCAATAAATTATTGACAGTAAATGAAAAAATTGCTATGAGAAAAATAGATATTGCTACATTCTATGTCAAAAGCAGCTAATTAATTATTAGCAAATGTAATTTCAGTTCAGTGATTTATATGTGATGGATGAAAAAATTAAATGATTGAACAAAGATAATAAAGAGAAAGAAAGGCAGAGATGTTTTAGTTTTGATACCCTATGGATAATTTTTTTGTAATCACACAATTGATAACTATGATTAAGAAATTAGGTAATTATCCATGTATGGATTTTATGGCCCTGTGTGGTTTAATGCAATGGTAAAGTGTCATCTAGAGCATAAGACACTTCTATTGATTACAGTTCTGGCATTCCAACTTCTTAAGATTCTCAAGCAGTAAAACCATTTGATTATTATTATTTTAACCTATGTAGTTTAGCGCAGTGGTAGTATCAGATTCTGGATCAAAAGGTCCTCAGAACAATACCAATTCTGGAATTTCTAGCACTCAAACGTTTTATAAAGTTCTGAGTACTAAAGCATTCAATTAGTTTTTTTTTTTTTATGAATAATGAGATTTATGATAGAGTAAATAGAAAAATTGCGGAACAGCATTTATTAAATGTGAGAATAGCTGAAGAATTAATATTGAATGTACTTAGAAAACTGAATGATCATTTAGAATTATAAAGTAACATAGAAATGGAGCAGAACTATTTATGTATATATAGTTTTTATATTTAAAACAAAAAACAGCAGTGAAAGCAAGATTAGAATCGTCTGTTTAGTTATAGTTATGAGATTATATGGTTTTGTCATGTTTTTTTTCTTCTTGTTAATAATATGTTCTTGGGCACAGAAAGTGAGAAAAATGTAAAATTACTTTTGAAAATTTAAGCAAAGATAGATAAAAAAAAAGAAAAGAATTAAATTTAGTGAAGAAAAGAGAAAAATAATGCCTATGAATGTTAGCTTTGAAACAAAAGCATAAATGAAAAGCTTTTTCAATAGACAAGCAGTAAAAACTAAGAAACTATTATTTCTGCAAAAATTTTACAAACATAAAAGCAAAAAGGTGAACATCAGTTGTGTGAATTTGTTTAAATAATTCCTATCTTCATATCTTCAGATAAAAATGTCATAATGAATACATTATCATGCAAGTTAAAATTATTATTATGAAAGTACAACAATAATCATTATGCAAAAAAGATCATCACATGTTCTTTCGATATGCTTACTCATATATTTCCAAGAACAGCTGTCTAGAGTAGGATGAAAATAATTATTATTTTAAAATAATCCTGTATGATAATTTTGATATAAGCAATACTAAATAATCACCTGATCTAATGAAATCTTCTCCTTGATAACAGCATCAGGAAAACGCGCAGGAAAACTCTTAGTTGGTTTTAATCTTGTTGAAGATTTTTTCCCACCAAAATTGCCTTCACCACGTATAAACATCACAGCCTGTTGTTTGATCAATAACTGACCTTCAGAATCGTACATATCACCTTCAAAGAGTCCAATTTAATCGTTTAATATTTTCATAATTTCCTCATTAAAATAATGCATGAAAAAAAGACAAATAATTATTTTTTGATTAGTAGGAGGTCTATTAAATAAAAACAGAAAATAATTGTAAAATAATAGAAAATTTTCATCAAGCACTATCATGTTTCAGATAATTCCTTAAACCACATTTTTGCTGAATCAGCATCCTCTGTTGGCCTAGGCCATAATAACCTTGTTAAACATTTTCATCAACATTGATTATTGAGCATCCAAATCTCAAATTTTATTTTAAAAAAACCTATTTTTAGATTTACTTTTTTTATTCAAAGTTTTGACAATAACATCTTTAACATTCTATCACTATAGAACAGCATCTTTCAGTCTTTTTCTAACAGTCGTTCTCTATTTGATAATTTTTTTCTTAGGATACCCTTACTTCTTTATATATTTTGCATTGGCCAAATATTATGGAAGTTATTAAATATCTAGCAATTCAGATATATAGTACAAACATAATATTACTTTTTCCTCTTCTTTTGTATTTGTAATGAATTAGCAAAATGTTGCTAATATAGTACAAATTTAATATAATGAGCATGATAATTTTCGATAAATGCCTCAAGAGAATGCATTTAAAATCTCTGTCTAGAATTATTCCTATCCTGAAACCGGTTTTGAACTGATGGCTCTCATCAGTGAAGTGCTAGGACATTCAGACACTAAATCTAAAATACAAACTCAAGACCAGCATTTATCGAATACTTAACTATTAAGTAGAAAATCTGAAATTTTCAGACATCTATACTAAATAACTACTTATTATAAGACTTAAGCAGGCAAACTCTATTTTTATATCTAATAAAAAGATATATATTTAATTTTATAAAATTTAAAAATTAATCACAATAATTTAAAATTAACATATGTATATATACAAATAATTTGTAAAATGAAAGTAATCTTTAAGACTATAATTGTGGAATAACATATCTTTTGAATAATAATAAAAAAATTCATTGAATTAAATCTATTTTAAAATATTACTAAAAATTTATTTTATTTAGAAAATAATTTAATTTTCTTGTGTTTTCTTTCAAAAAAATATTATTTATTAAAAAAATTCAAATGAGTGATATTATTATTTTAAAACATTTTCATTTGGATGTAAATTTTTAAGAGTAACAATGAGTCATTAGCTCTATTAAGAACTAGCAACTCTGTTTTTCTTTTCTATTAAATTAACTTATAAATAACTTTAAAGTAATTATATATTCAAAAACAAAATTATAGCACTAGAATATCACTATTCCTTTTCCAAGAGATGGAATTCCAAAAAGTAGTAATGTTTGTAAACTTGTAAAAATTTAGAAAATATGGAAACTATCATATATATAAAAGATGTTTAAAATGGCATTTATTTTTTCCATTTTAAAAATAAAATATTCTCTCATGGAATATTAATGAACCTAGAATGATTAAAGAATATCTAAAAGAAATGAAAATTTCTTAAGGAATTAAAACTTTTCATATTTTTAATAATACATGTAGAAAGATTTATGGTGCTGTTCATCACATACTTTTGGGATCTTCCTGAAGTATATTGTGGCAATATGCTATACAGTGGTACACTAGTTGATAAACACTAAGAATTGTTTTTAAAAAAATCAATGGTTGTTATATCTTTATTAAATTTTATTTTTTATTGTATTAGTAGTATCCATTGTAAAAGTTTATAATATAAAAATAAGGCCAAAATCCTACATAAACCCATTTTTTAAATTTTTTTTACTTAAATAAAAAAATTAGAATTTTAAAAATATTACATGAAAAAAATTTAAATAATATTAATAGTATATATATGTATAGTATATATTTTGACTTAGTAGTCATCATTAACCATAGTCTAAAATTTACTACTAGTACATATTTTTGGCTAGATATTGGCTCTTATGACATTATAAATTCACACTGCACAGGATTATACTACAAGCTACAAATTATATTAAAATAATATATATATACACAATACAAATATTGTTTATTACATATATTTATTCCAATAGTTAGAATGTTTGAGTGTCCAATATCATAACTTAAATTTATAAACAGATATAAATGCAATTCAAACAATAGCTTTTTTAAAAACTGAGATCACATTCGGGCTAACATTTCTAACATACAGATCAGGTATTTAAAACTTTGGTCTAACCAAGGAGAGTGAATGCTTATAAAATATATGTATAGTGGGAAAAGAGAGATCTTAAGAGTTGTTGGATTATATAACATTTATATTGCTTAGGTATATGCTATAAATTAGTATTTTAGATTGGTTATAATTATATGTATGTGTGCGTACATGCATACGAGATGTGACAATTTAATTCCTGAAATGGACCTTTATGAAATATACATATGGAAGTGTACCCTAGTGGCTGCTTCCTTCAAAGTAGTCCACTTGTGCATCTATACACTGATTAAAATGGCGTACCCATTTCTAGAAGCACATCTGGAACTCATTTTCGGGAATACTGTTAAGCAACTGTCTCACATTCTTTTGGATATTAGTTATAGTATAAAATTTTTGTCTTTTCAGTCAATGCAATTTTTAACTTTGAAAATAATCAAACATAACAAGGAGACTAAGCCAGATGAATAAGCATGATGGTCTAGCTCTGTAATTGATTTTTTGGCCAAAAAATATCTCACAATAAGTGTACTATGACTTAATGCATTTTCATGATCCAAGAGACAAACTTTGCAGAAATCTTTATCATACCTAATTCTTTATTTAAAATTATCCTAATTTTTGCTCGATTAATCTTCAATTCTTCAGTTGTCAAGCTCACACTTAATTATCTATCGGACCGTATTGCATCTCTCAATTTAACTTCAGTGATTGTTGTTTCTGGCTGTAGCTTCTGGGATCATCTAACACATCTTTTCTCCCATCTCTGAACCTCTTATTCCACTCAAACATACTCAATTTCTTCATAGCATCTTCACCATATGCCACTTGCAACAGTTCTAACGTTTCATTAGCATATTTTCTGATTTGCATACAAAATTTGATATATTGTCAAAATTTCAATAACTCATTTTTATGCCAAAACATATGCACAGATATTTATCATTTTTTCAATAGCTAACAAGTAGCTCGATCAGCTTAAAATTTACACACGTTTTAGCTTAAACATGTTCAAACACAAGGATTTGTATGATTTCAAAACAATTGGTCATGGAGTAACACCATATGACCATTCCAGGAATTAAATTATCACAATTTGTAAATAGGAGACATATTGTTTATTGTTATATATATAGAATATTTTTAACTAAGAAATAGAATGAGAATAAAAAAATTTCCAAATTTTATCACCTGGAAATTGACAAGCCTAATGAGTTCTATCTTTTTCTCCATCAACCCTATATGAGAGGTAATTGAAGAGGTCTTTGCTTTGCAATGGGATAATTAAAGACTGTATTTACTTTCTTTTAACTTATACATATACATGCACAAGTCACACATATACTAACAAATATACATAAAAAGAGCATAATTTTAAAAATATTTTATTAAATTTGAATTTTTCAAAAGTTTCAAAGCAAAATATTTGCAATACTTACAATTACTAACAAGAGCTGCCCCTGAACCTTTATCAAGAATATCTACGACTCTAGTATAGTAAACTAAATCTGCTGAAGACGGTAATGGTCTTGTTAATTCAATATATTGTTCTCCATGAAGAAACTGAAGAGGAAAAAAATAAATGTCTATAAATAGATGAAAATAATAATTCTCACTGCATAAATACAAAACTATAATAATAATAATCACATGCGTATATATTATTTAATTGAATATGCAAATTAAAATAGTTCAGTCAAACAAAAGATTATTAAATGTTGTTAAGTTATGTAGATTTGATAAAGAATGCATGCATATAATGTATATTTACAATCAAAACTATTTACATTGAAATAAGAAGTCAAATTGGCTTAAAATTTTCTGTTAGTAACAGCAATTTATTACCTTTGTGAAATCAATTGAGTTATCAGCGAATGACTGAATGACTTTTGCCATGTTAGAAAATATCAAAACTACAGCAAAGGTTGGTAAAATGCTAAAATTAGGATCATTTTCATAAAGAAACTTTAAATAATGAGGTTCTGATGTAGTCATACCAACTAAAGAAAACAAAAAAACAATCTAAGCAATCAAGCATACACATAAATATAACTAATGTAAATAATGAAATAACTAACTTTCTAAACACTATTAATTATAGCAATATGCTAGTCTTTTTTACCAAAATATCAAAGCAAATTTATGTATGCTAGCTTTGTGTTTGCTTTAATATATTGATAAAAGAGGTTGGTATATTGATATTATATCAGATTTTGGAAAGATAGTTGTTCTAATATTTACATATATAGAAACAAATAAATGTACATACCTGATAAGGCATAAAATATTGCTTTAAGACTGTCATAGCTATATCTACCAGTGCGTTCAAAAGATTGAGCCAACTTAAAAAAAAAAAAAAAAAAACTAACTATGGTAATATTCTCTTAATATAATGATTTGCTAGTTGTTTTTTTAAGAGTATTTTATCTACATATAAAATTGTTGTAAATGCAAAGATTGTTTATGATGATTTGATGAGAATTTAAGAGAAAGCTCTCACAAAGGCATGTTTGTGATAACACAGAAACTTTAGCTATTTTTTAATACAATTTATCCAAACCACTTTTTAGCAAAAGTCTTTTATTGTACATATATACATACACCTTATGTTTTGACTGTCCTGCAGTCTTCTTCAGAGCCATTTTACTTTAATTTTTAGAGCCATTTTACTTTAATCTCTTAAAGATTAAAGTAAAATGGCTCTGAAAAAAACTGCAGGATAGTCGAAATGTAAAGTGTATGTATATACATACAATAAAAGACTTTTTCTAAAAAGTGTTAAAAGTGGTTTGGATAAATTGTATTTCTTAATTTAAGTTTTTTCTATAAATTGTTTTATTGGACTATCAATATGTGTTTTAATGAAAAAAAATTTGAACAGGCAAAACTCTCCATGCAGTAGTGTCATTCAGTGCAAGCCAGAGTATTCAATGGATGCCAGAAGGCTTGTGCATAAAATCCCTATCTAGTGCCTACTCATCTAATATCCCCAGACTACTTTCTGGCTTGTGGCCTTCATCGGTGAGGAGCCTTGGATCTGAGAGCATTGCACCTAGATTTTAGGATCTAATAATGCACTGAGTTGCATTACTGTATGGAGAGCTTTGCCTGTTTTAATAACAGTTATGAGGAAGCATAAGAAATGGTGATCATGTGATGTTTGGTGGTTTAATATTGTATATTACTATTTTCTGATATCACAATTTTAACAGCAGAATCTGAATCACCTAAACATCCAGGTTAAGGCAATAAATCCAACTGAAAAGGTAGGCACTATCATACACACAAGCAATCGTACACACACAATCAAAAACTATATTCCTCCAAAAGTCATTTTCACATGCTATATTTTATAAATATATATACTATATTAATGATCTCATGCTGTAATAATAGCATAATTGCTTAACCTGCTCTACAATCTAGTTTGAATCTGATCTATATACACTTAAAAATATTTTCAGGTTCGAATTATAGTTAGAATTTTTCTTTCATATAGATAGCTTATAGTTAATCCAGATAAAGATTTACTATTGGTCAATAAATGAATAATGGCTATTTTTAACAAAAGAGTAAAACAAGAATAAAAACTATTCAAACCATCATCATTTGGAAATTGGAAAGACTGGTGTTTATGAGAAAACTGTTGGAAAAACCTTTTGAGCTTACTTACCTTACCATATATTGTACTGACATCATATTCTGTAATCAAGTAAAATAATTATGTGAGTTAAAAACTCCTATTTGCTAATTCTGTTCACTTTTCTAGAATGCAAATGATTAAAAAAAAATTTACACAATTAAATATTGTTTTGCTGTATAGCAGGGGTGGCCAAACTTTTAGACGTTGGGGGCGATTTTTTTGGTGAAAGTGTACCTGAGGGTGACTGTTTTTTTCACGGCTTCAAATTAGAAATCAGAAAAAAAAGATTTTTACAAGAATGGAAAAAAAATAACGGATAGAAGTCCTAGTTTTTTTCAAATGTACTTAAGAATTGCTTTTTTTTTTTTTCTTATAAAGGCTTTTTAGATACTCGCAAATATTGGTGTTTATGTTAGAAGATACTTACGAACTGATGAATTTTTTTTCTATAACATATGAACTGTCGACTACTATTAAATTATCTCGGCTCCCGGTAGTATTACAATTTGTCTATCTCGCTTTATAAAATATTTCTTAAATTACCTACAAATAATTATTTTCTAGAGCTGGTCCTGAATTTAAAAAAAAAATTAAGAAAATATAGAGGAAAAAAAAGAAAATTATTATTTTAGAATTTTATTTTTCTTTTCAGCTTCTTCCAAACTGGGTTTATTTTTGAGATCGACAATAACAAGAGATATTATTTTAAACTTATTTTTAAATGAGAATAATTTTGAATTTTTTTATATTCAAAACAGCTCTGAATTTATCGCTATGTGTCAATGTTCACATCAGCTTTGCAGTAGACTTCCAGAGACCTTGCAGTTGACACCTTAGCCACCCTTGCTGTATAATGTGGTATGAAGACCTGTCATCCATGCTAGAATGTAATCAGGTCTAAAACCTAATTCTAAATTTAAAATTTCATATTAAAATGATCATCATCATCATCATTTTCAACCATCACATTGATCCATAGAAGAATGAAGGTCTCTCCAAACTTAATCCAGTTTCTTTTATCAATCATCATCTTCACCTTTAACCATTATCAATTCACTCCAGGACGAAAGTCTCTCCAAGTTTAATTCAGTTTCTCTTGATCTCTAGCATCTCTTTTCCATATAACACCAGTATATTCCTTATTTCATCCATCCATCTCACATATATTTAAGTCTTTTACAATCACTTGAAATCCAGTTTAAGACTTCAACTGTCCATCTACTAACATCTCTTCTAGTAATACAATCAGTGCAGCTCCAACTCAAAATCTTAATGCTTTCTAAGATTTCAGTATTTTCTGTTTGTTCCATCAACCATGTATTTCTGTTTCAATCCCTTCTTCCTAGTTATAATATATATTTGTCTATAATTTGTTCAATGGTCTGCTCTTTGGTTAAGTATCCAAGCTTCTCATACATAAGTAAAAATTGGTAAAACATATTTTCTTAAAAGTATTCCGTCTAAGTTTAATTCTATGATTAAATTCATTATGTTTCCACTTCAATTAATAATCTGATCAATGTATTTTTAATTGTTAACTTCTTCTATTCATCACTATCAATATTATTCTTTTGAGAAAATTCATTGACTATTATTTTAATCTTTTTTAGCATTTATCATTAGTCCTAATTTCATTTGATAAGTCTTGGAACAGTTCCTGAAGCTCTAAAGCATTATTTGAAAAAACTAACCAAATTATCTGCAAAATCTAGATGATTTAAATTATCTCAATTTACTTTTATTCTCTTACCTTTCTATTTTAATCCAGAAGAATAATTATTGTAAAACTGCTGTAAAACGTTTTCAAGATATGAAGTCACCCTATTGTACATTCTTCTCAATGTTAATCTTAGTATCACTATATAATCTAATCAGAATAGCAAATATATGCATAATGGCAACCCATACTTATTGGTCCTTTCTATTACTTCTTTTAAACACAATGATGTCATCCACGTACTAAAAACCACTTTTAAATCCAATTTATTCTTTTGGTTGATTAAAATCCTAAGTTCAATGTAGACAAATTGTAATTAACTTGGTAAAAAAATTGTATAAAACTGACAAAAGACTAATATCTGTAATTTGTAAAATCTTTATCATCTTTTTTAAATATCAGTGTTAGCACTGAATTCTTTCAATTACTTGGCACATCTTTATCATTTAGACATTTGGTATATAACTTTTCCACCAACTATTTTATTTCTTCATCTGCTTTTTTTAGGATAATGATTACAATTCCATCATTACCCAGAGCTTTTTCCTTCTTTACAGATTTAATTGCATAATCTTTCTTCTTCATTTAAAATGCTAGACAATTCTGAAGATGTAGTAATTGAAGAATATACTTTTTCTTTTTTGCTATAGAATTTTTTATAGAATTCTTCCACATATACCTGTCATCTCTCATTTTAGCAATAGTTCCATCTTTTCTTCTTATTTCTGAGATAACTTTCCTAGCAACACCAAGATGTGGTTTTGCACTTTTGAGACTTTTATCTTCTATAGCTTTTTGTTAATTCATAATTATATTTTATATTGTTATTGCCTCTTTTTCATACCATTTTTACAAAACTGTAAATATGCAATTCTCTGTAATAGATTATATTTTCATATTCATTCTTTTCTTCATAAATTGCCATCCCAATAGAAATTTTACTTGTCAATTGATGTTTTTTTGTAGCAGCTATCTTTGTTCAAATCTTTAATAATGTATCAGTTATCTTCCTCTTAATTTCATTCAAATCTGAATCATTTTCAAAATTGTAATTTTTTTAAAACAATTTGAAAAGTTCTAATTTAAATTCTTTGAAATGTTTTGAAAGTTAAGAATATCAGCTGTGAATATTGGTTTTCTTAAGAATTTTTGACTCTTTAATTTTGCATTGGCATATATCTTATATCTCATTAATCTTGAAATAGACATTTTCTGTTGGTTATAATATAATCCAATTCTGCTGTCACTTACAATTGGATATTTTCATGTCCATTTCTACATAGCATTCAAAGAAAGAATTCATAATATACAATTTTTATTTTTTTGCAAACCTCATAAGTCTGTGTCCTCTCTCATTTCTATCACCACAATCAAATTTACTCAAAACACTTTCATCTTTCAATTAATTACCAATTCTAAAATTAAAGTCTCCCATGACAATTTTTAAATGTTGTTTGATCTGATCAAGAACTTTTTATACATCAGTATAAAAATTGTCTACATCACAATGAGAATTTTTTCAAATAAAAGATGAATTATCTGCATTTGGTATCTTCCATTAAGTTGAATAAGTAATCCTGCTACTTTTGTCAGATACACCATCAATCTCCACAACATTGTTCTCCAACTTTTTATTTGTAATGAATCTTATTTCACTTGTGAATTTAATATTTAAATCTTGGTAGTATAGTAGATGTCAACTTTTTATATCAATTGTTCTTCACAAAGTCCAATAATGTCCCATTTAATATCAGTTCTAATTTGTTGCAATCTTTCTTCACTTGAATCTGCAGTTGTTATGGTATCTAAACAGAGGGTCATCATTGAATGGCAGCAAAAAGTTCCACAATCAGGCGATTCTTAGGATCTGCATTTAACTGTCAACAGCTGCCTTCACTGGCAACTTTACAATCTCCTGAGAATAAAAGCCATAATTTAGTTTTGTCTGTCCTAATTATAAATATCTATTTTTAAAAAAAGTTCATTTATATATATATTCATTTTGCTTTTAAGAAAACTCAACTGATATTTCAATTAAAAACTATCAGGCAATTAAAAAAAAAAAGACCATAATGTTTCTTGACAATAAACTCACCACACTGCCTAATGTACGTCAGTAAGCAGCCCATCCATGTTTGTACAATATATGAATAATCATATAATAATAACAGCTGAAATAATAAGAACATATGATGTGGACAGCAGGAATTTGTCGTGCTTAGTCCCTTTCAGGTCTCAAAGAGGAATCAAAGAGTTTTGGTTTAGTTAACAGCAAACTTCTTTCTGCTGTTTTTTTCTTTTCTACATCAAACTAGCAAATTAATTTATTTCATCTATCCATCTTACATGCCTCTTTGTAGTTTTTTTACAATCTCTTGGAATCTAATTTAAAACTTCAATTGTTCATCTAGTGCCATTTCTTATAATAATATATACAACCAGCCCCATTTCACTCTCTCTATTCTTCCAATGATATCAGTAAAACTTGTTTGCTTTCTCATCCATATAGTTTGTTTTCAATCTCTTCATATATCTCTGTATATCTTGTTGAGTGATCTGAACTCTCTATAATATTTTTTTATTGCGTCCAAATCTGAGATCCATAAGTAAGAATTGGTAAAACATATATATGTTTGAAATTAAATGATTACTATCAAAAATTATTTGTACTATACACTTTTTACATAATGAAATGAGTGGGAGCATTAAAAATCTGAGGCATTTGAAATAGAAATGCTGTTAAACAAAAACATAAACTTTCCTCAACATTGTTTTTTAATTTTTATGGCAATGGTCTGTCTTTCGAATTATTTATAGGTGTCTTAATAAAACATGAATCAATATGTGATACAGATTTGATAATGGAATTTTTAATATCAATCTAATAAAAGTGAAAACAAAAATTTCAACTTCTTGGATTCAAAATTTGAAGTTTGCTGATGACTGTGCTACCCTTGCCAATTTAAAAAATGATCTACAAAAGATATTTAATGAATACTTTGAATGAAACATAAAAAAAAATTTTGATTTAATAATTAATGTTTAAAAAATTCAATTACTTTATCAGCCAGTAATAAAAAAAACCCTGAGTAACTTTTAACTTGAATAGCTAGCTATCAATTTGAGAGTATAAACCAATTTAAACATCTGGATCATTTGCTATACAGAGAGTTATTATTTTATCTAACTGATTATATGAAAGGGAGTTTAGACCTTTTATCATATTATTATAAAGACATTAGAGAAGTTTCATTTAAGAATGTCCAATAAAATCTTAAAAATACAATGAACAAACTTACAATAATTTCTTCAACTTACTGGCATGATTCTATACAGTCCATTATTATAAAATCACAGTTTCATTGGTTTAGACATTTAAAATGAATGAACATTATGAGGCTTACTAAAAGGCTTAATGATAAACTTGAACATAGTTTTTGTGAAAGAGACAGATTTTAATTATCTCAAAAACTTTCTAAAAAAGTGCAGTGTTGATTGCTTTCATTGAGAAGATATGTTTGAAAATAAAATATAATAGAGAACTACAATTAGACATTTTTGAACTATAGAATGAAAATTTTCCTCCAGAAGAAATTAAAAGCTAGCATAAAATATCAAATCTATAGATAAATGGGTCAGCACATTTTAGATGTGGATGTATTTGTAGTTCATAGATTAGTTTGTTTAGCCAGTGCAAACTTCATCTCTAGAAGAGTCCATGTATTTTTCCTTTTGTAGTTATAATGGCCATATGTGTTTTATGAGTGCTACTACTGCTAATGATTTTATGTGATTAAGCACATGAACAGTGTTCTGTATAAATATATATATTCTTATAAGCACAGAAAATAAATAACAATAATAATCACGATATATATATATGAAAATAAATAAGTACACAAGATAGTAATGCATAATGATACATAAACAGATGTTCAAAATAAATAGAAAAAAAAGATAAATAAAATATAAAAAAAAAAAAAAATTACCCCATCTAATCGACTATTACCACTTTTAGTAAATGGGAGTATTTCTCGCTTTGGTTGAGAATAAGACTTCATTTGTAATTTAATCAATTCTGTTAAAATATATATATATATATAATAGTTTTTACAATACTTCTTTAAAATATTTATTTAAAATTAAACAATTTCATAAGATACCAGAAAATATAAAATGGGTAAAACTTTCATATGTTCCTAAAATGTATTATACATTCTTAAAAAAATAATAATAATTATATAGATAAAAATATTAAAATAGGATGGTCAAACAGTAAAAATCTTGATATATTTGTAGGAAATTATAAAATAAAACATGATATAAAATATAAAAAGGGTATAATATATAAAATTACCTGTGGGGTTTGCAGTATGGTTTATTATGGACATACGACAAAACAATTATAAGAAAGGGCTAAAGAACGTAATAATGCTATTAATAGGAGAGATAACAGATCTGCATTATATGTTCATTACTTAAAATATGGACATAGAATAGATTGTGTTAAGAATATAAGTCCATTAATTTATATTAATGAAATTAATAGAAGGAAGATATATGAAATCAATTACATTAATTATAACAGAAATAATTGTATGAACATTTATAAAACGTCAATTAATTTAACTAATAATTAGATAATGAAAAATGAATGGAGGGTTATATAATATGTGTTATTATAAGATATTAAAGCATAAATTATAGGCTTGTGTTAATTTTATATAGAGCCAGTAGATGTCACTATGTATGCAATATAGGCTATTTTTGTAGTTAGGACATATTGAAAAGAGCAAAAATTTAAAAATTGCCGATAAGAGCTTTTATATGTTATAATTATATAATTATATTACAGATATTGTCATATATTATTTTGTTGTTAGATAAAGATATTTATTCTATATAATATTTAGGATTAATTTTTAAGATACACTATGTAATTGTAATTGTTTACTATTTTCTCTCAATATTTGCATTTAGTATTGAAACAGTATGATTTCATCATCATACGTTTCACCTATTCTATAAATCAGTAGCCTTCATTTCCCTAGTTCAAACCCTAAAGGTACACATATATATAACAATATACTTGGGAATTTAACATGTATAAAAACGTATATTTACACGTATATGTGTGTAATTGTATATGCACACACGTCTGCTATAATTGTATATATATTTTGTAATAATTTTATTTGCTAAAAAAAATGGTATATTCACATCTGAATGATATTATCGTTATATAACGTACACACCTTATAATTTTATAAATATTCATCTTATAATTTTAAATAATTGAATTGGTTTCAAGCTGGGAAAATTGTATTAGATAAGAACAGAATTCTCTAAAGTATTTCAAACTGGCTTTGAGGTTAACCAATTACTTAATCACGTAGAGCAACTAAAAACAAATGTAGATTTCTCATGTCTATGATAAAATGCTAGCAGCTTAAATCTCTTTCAGGAAAAGAAAAGGAGAAGCAATCCAATGTTTAAAGAAAGAAAAAAAAAAGAACTTTACCAATCTCATGAGACACCGCCGGTACAAATCCAGATTTTAGGATTCTTAATAAAATAAAAATTGGACAATTAAACCTGCACTGAAATCCAGATTGGAACTGGAATCTGAGAAAAATAAAAGGAACAATGAATAAACCTGAAATCAATCAACCGATTCGTTTGAAGTTGATGCAATTAAGATTTCTTAGGTTTTAAAGTCTAAAAATAAAGATTGTGAATGAACTGTAAGGGGGGAGGGGTTAAAGAAATATAAAAAAGCAGTTGAAAGGAAATCGTCATCCATTTTTGCTTTACTCGTGTTTCAACTTATATCCAGGCAGTGGGCCCAGTTTTTACCACGCAAATAAGTGGCTAGAAAAGTTAAGGCCATCTTCCCGATGGTCAAGAACCGTTTATGGAGACCGGAGACCCAAACCACAGCCCTACTGAAAGAATAGCCCATCGATGAACCAGCTCAGATAAATCAGTCCATGCGTGTGCGTTTCATACTGCCAGCTGCAAGCCTCCAGATAAATAACCGGTAACCACTTCTCAATCAAGCTAAATCTAAAAGCTATAGCCATCTATAAATCTTTCCTAAAGCTAGCTATATAATAAGTAGCGTGCACAAACTCTTCCATTCAAATCTTATAAATTAATCACACTATGTTTAAAAGGTGTATTCTCTCTTAAAGTAATTAACTGTATTAGATAAACGTATCTCAACCTGTATAATTTTAAAATACTTTAAAAGTTAAATGTAAATCTTGCCTGATCTCAAATTCTTAAATCTCTTTTTTTAAATTCAACTTATAAAAGCTTATTTGCCTTATTATTTTCTCTATTTGCGTCTATACTTTTGCATCTATATATATATTTTGTTAAAATGCATTTATTGATTTATGCTTTGCCTTCGGAGCAGAGACTATTAATTATTATAAACTTAAAGAGACGTTTTGTTCTAAAGTAAAGTAATTATGCTGTTTGGCATATCTATAGATTGTCTCTGGTCTGAAACCTACTTTGATGTATTATTTGAACTGCTATGCGTAGCTTAATATCACATATGTTGCTTATTAAAAGGTTTGTTTGGTTAAATAAAAGAGAGTGATAATTTAAGGCATATTCAGTAGTTAGCCAAGTTTAAGCCCCAGATATGCTTTAGACCCCATTAATGTAATTGCATGTAATATGTAGTTAATTAATAAACTAGATCAATTTTAATAAAGTCCTCTTTAGTACAATTTCAGTGTTTATTTAACTAACTGGCGTAGGGTAGTTTGCAGAAGAAACTATAGATTTCGCGCTTTACTAGTTGTTATAATTAAGATTCCAAAAGCGTTGTGAATGAGTTTTTATGAAGCACTGAGGTGCATTCCGCCTTGCTATCATATAATTATTAAGATAAGATTAGGTTTTAAGGACTATCTTATCATCCTTAGTTCGGACAGCCCTCTCTTGAATGGGATAGTGATTTTAAGGGTCATTCCCATTACCTCCTCCAGAACTGGAACACCGGAATCCAGCGTCTTATATCATGGCTGTTCGAGCATCCGAACTAAAAGTTCATGTATAGCAGGCGAGCGGTATCTGAGAACCGAGCAAACGTTGCTGAATCTCATGAGTAAAAGCACATTCAAGACGCATCTGATGTAATTTGCATAGCGCCATAGCATCAGAAGTTATGCTACAAAACGCCAGTTCATCTGCTGTATATTAATTGTTCAGCATTGATCTGAACCTAAGATCTAGTTTATCTAAGAATATCTACATAAAGAGCACATTGACTGCTCATCACGTAATGATAAATTTAAGTACACATTGTATAAAGTTCCCACTCTCTTAGAGTTTAACCCTTAACATACTGAGTAGGAATGGCAGAACATAATTTAGACATCAGTATAGACATAAAATAATTATTAACGTATAAACGATATAATAAAATAATGATCGTTAAGTACAACTGATTACAGAACGTGTAGTGTGTATTTTCACCATCCCACCTGCGAGTGGAATATACAGTATATTAAATTGTGATTGTTTGTGTTTTGTCAATATTAAATAATTTTTAAATCTATTAACGTCTGCAGTATTATTCACTTTATTTATATTAAATCACCATCCATAATGATTTTATATGCATGAGATAATCAGCCATGGGTTGTGTGAGTGTGTTTGGTTAAGCTATAAAACAGTTAAATATCCCCGAGTCTCTCGTTTTACCCTTTGCTATTGCCGGCGCGGAAATTGAGAGATTACGAGTGTAACCTCATATATGTTATTCATAAGGTAGTAAGTCAGGAAGTGTTGGTGAAGGAGCTGAGGTGCGGTCAGATTTGGTCTCAAACCCTCATCTAGATCAGCCTTGGTATAATTTACCAAAACTCTGGATTTTGTTGCGTGGATGTTCAAATATGACTGTTACAGTATCATTATGATGTTTAAGCATGACCAATTTCATATTTTTGTTTTCAAAACTTTTTATCGATAATTTCACTTCCAATGTTTCATGTTTATAACATTCTTCTTCAGGGCTTTGTTTTATTTGTTCACATAGTAGTTATAATTTAAATGAAATATGCTGAAAATTTAAGATATTACTGTCATCTAGCCCTAGAGAAGAATTGTAAAACAGTTAAGGCAATGAAAGAGAAAAGCATCAAACAAAAAGTGTGAAATCAACCATCTGTTACACATTTAATAAAAATAACTAACTTTTTTTTTTTTTCAAAATTTCAACTTAAAAATAAATAAAAAAGTTTAAAATAAAATCATTTAATATTATTTTCAATATTAAATTTAAAATACTAATTAATTAGAATGAGGGGGGGGGTCAGTCAATAAAAAATAAAAAATTATATAATTTGCTCTATTTAAAATCTTCTAAGAAATATTAATTTCAATACCTGAAGAGTTTGAAAAAAGATCATGATGAGATACATCCACAATATCAGCCCATCGCTTCTGAACTACAAAATATTTCAATCATTTTAAAAATTGATTTCATTTACAAAATGTTTTAAAATTAAAACATTAAACACAACAACCAGTTAGCATATTATAAATTATGTATTGTATAGATTTTTTTGACAATTCTATAAAATGAAAATTATAAATAAAAAACAAAAATTAGTTAAGATTTATAGATCACAAAAGACTTAATTAATTATTTCAAATTTATCAGATCAAAAATTTAATTTCTTGCAGCTTATTATTACTACACAGATAAATAAAGTTAACAGTTTCAATACTCCAAATCTAAACTTTGAATTCTATTATGCATGGTCTTCAAACTATTTTAAAATAACCCACTTCTGTTCAGTCCCAAACTGTACATTAAAGAAGTAAACATAAGGCAAGTTCAAAAAAGTATTCATAGAAATGATGCAGTGGAATTTATAGTCCTTTAAATTTACCAAATTGATCATTTAAACTTATCATTACGTTGATAACAATTCTGGACAATCATATAAATATATGTAGGTACATATTTCTATTTTTGTGAATTTATTTTATGTATAATTTATGTATATGTATATATTTTTGTGTGTATATATGTATATGGTTTGTATGTATATATTTCTGTAGTTCTGAGGAAGATTGCATGGGCAATCGAAACTGTTAATTGTCAAGAAATGATTGTATGAGCATTGGTTTAATAATAAAGAAATTTAATATATAAAAAGAAAATTTATTATTATTATAACTATTTTTTCTTCTTTATTATTACTTATATAATCTATCTTATTTTCTATTAATCTAATATTATCATTTATAAATTTATTTGGATAATCATTATTTATAAATTCTTTTATTAAATTTTTTTTGTTTAACTGTCAATAGTGGATTATAATTATATAAAGCATTGTAAAAGTAATAAAGAAAATAAATGATATTAATATTATATGGATTTGGCAATGCAATAAGAAAAATAAAGATATAATACTTCATAAAGAAAAAAAAATAGATGATGGACTTTTCTAATGGCAAGAGAACAAAAAATATTCAATAATATTCATTCTTAAGACTAAAACAAAGGCTCAATTTTTTTTTTTCTTCACAATTCTTAATTATTTTAATAAGCATTTACAAATGTATATTCTTTCATTTTTCTATATTATCTTATTTAATCCTTAAATAAAACATCCATTTTCCCACTCTCCGTTTTTTTTTTTTAAAACGAATTTTACTATTTAATAATTTAGAATGTCACAATTTTTACTTCTAATTTTAATAATTAAATGAACAATATGTACTTATTTATAACTCAGCAATAAAATTTTTACAAGAACATATTTATAAGCTATATAACCATCCCTATCACTTCAAGGCCAATAACGTTGATCAAATCTTACAAGAATCAACAAACTTAATGCGTAGTACAAAGACAATTTAAAATAAGTTACAATTCAAATGCTATTCAAATTAAATATAACTCATAGCATCAAATCAACCACATAACATAGAAAGATTTATTGGTTTATGTAAAGTTTCATCATAACAATCAAACTATGGAAAGTTGGAGTTGATATCTAAATGATAGAGCTGTTCACATGAAAATTCAAACCTTAGGTTTTCTGTTATTTATTCAGTTTGAACGATTTTTAAATAATGTTATTTACAACAGCAGTCAGCAATTTATATATCACAGATTAATTAGCATTTAGTAGGATCTTTTAATTGCTTTAAAGGTTTTTCATCGAAATGTTAGTTTTACAAAAATAAAATAAACTGATACTTCAGTAGATTCATAATTTGTGAATGTTATTTATTTTATCAACTAATATTTAATTTTGATGAAAATAAAGTTCAGCATATGGAAATGATATTAATTGATTTTAAAAGTTACTAATTCAAAGTAATAAATTCAAAGAAACGCAGAAAGAATTTGAAAAAGTTTTAATATAAATAAAATTTTCCTGGAATGTTTGGAAGCTCTTCCTGAAGTTTTTAATAAGAAAAAAAAAATAGCAATATCTATTGTAACTGCTTTGGATTCAACATCTGTGAACAAATTTTTTCCCAAATAAATTATATTTTAAATTTATTAAGAAATCAATTGACAATTCGGAATAATTATGTTTGCATAAAAGTGCTAAATTATAAACCATTTACAGACTTTATGCAGACAAAAACAGCACAAAAGAATTCACAGATCTAATTGTTATTATGATTTGTAGTTAAATTCTTAACTTATATAAACATACCTTTTATATGTTTCTACTGATTTATATTTTTTAAATCACTTTGCTCAAAAAATGTTTTTCTATAAAGTACTCTTATTATTTTTTGTGATTAACTTCGCATTATAAAAAGGATAATTTACTTTTTATCTTCATAAGCACACATTTTTATTATTATTATTTTTCATGATATATATAAATTTCATCAGTAATCATCTTTTATATCATTGATTTGTTCATTGATCTGTGATTGAAATGCAAATTATTTGATAGGGTAAAAGATTACTGACCACTGATTTACAGCCTTTAATATCAGATGCACTAAATATTTATTTAACATATTTCATCTTATACACATAAATAGCATAAGTGTAGCAATAATTCAGTATACCTAGCTCAAAGATTAATAATGCAATAATTACTAAATAATTATTTAACTATTAAATTATAATTAAATTATTTATTTACATTAAAGTTATTAAAAAATTCAAAATAATAATACATTACAACGCATAAATAAAAAAAATTCATGATCTTTTAATGCGAAACTAAAATGCAGGAAAATAGTCAATCAAACAAAGATGTTGCATTCCTAATTATTAATAAATAATCATATAAAAAGGCTTTTAGTAGTGAAAAGGGTCAAAATATTATTAACTTAGTAAGCTAATAATTTGAAAAAGTAGAATATGTGAACAAAATGAAATAAAATCATGAATGATTTGTTGCTGGGGATCATGTGATCATCTTTGAGCACTACAAGTGACATGCTAAAATTCGATCCAAAAATTTTTACTAGTAGAGTCTGTCAAAACATCATTCCATTAATCATATAGTGCAATAGTTTGCTGGCAGTAAATTCAATGAAATAAAATTGAAAATTAAAATAAAACAGTTTAAAATTATTGAATATATATGATCATTCCTCTTACTTATTTCTAAAATTGCATATGTAAAAATAATTCCCTATTGCATTAGTAATATATTTTTTTAAAAAAATAAAATAATACAAGTTATTTAATATGTTTAAATAATATAATAGATAAACAATTGATAAATTTTACCAGTTTCAGGTGTTATTTCACCTTCTTCTGCAACCAAATTAACACCAGCTGTTCTTGCCCAAGGAACTTAAAAATAAATAAATAAATAAATAAATGAAATGAAATGAATATATTCCACAAATTATATAATTTAACAGAACAAATCTTACCTAAAGCGACAGATCCAGATCCTACTTCAAAAGCCTGTCCATTGGCTGGACATGATTCATGACAGAGCCAGCAAACCAAAGGAGATACACATTCAGGTTTCATTTTTTCTGCCATATCTAAAAAAAAAAGTTGAGCACTGAAAAATAGCATGTGTTTATAATTTCTTCTACATTTCAATCTATTTTACTAATAAAATTACTTTTATAAACTTAAAATACATATACATAATCATCACTAAATAAGTTATTATTTTAAACTTTATAATTTAAATTATTTCATAAAAAATATATCAAATAAATTATATTCACAATAATTAATATAAATCAAAATAGTCTTAACCTAGGAAATAAACTTATTATTCCCTTTGACACCATTATTCTTCGAGAATGATATCGCTCATATGAAATTCTTGATAAACAAAATAAACCAGAAGAACCAAGTCCATGTCCTACTATTATTCAAATAGCCGCATTAATCCCTCACTTACATCTTACAAATACTGACCTAATCATTAACACCATATGCCCTACTGAAGAATAGGCAATTAAAGCCTTTATATCAACTTGTCAAATACAAACTATTCTACTTATAATTGCTCCGAATAACCTTAAACAAATAAAAAATTCACTAAATTTCAATGAAATCCTCTTAAAAATTATTGAAAAACGAATAACTCCATATCCCCCCAATTTCAATAAAACACTAGCCAAAATTATAGACCCAGACATAGAAGCCCTAACATGAGCTTTTGGCAATTAAACATGCATAACATATATTGGTAATTTTACCAAAAAAGCTATCATACAAATAATTCAATATAATATCACAAACTCACTTACTAAAAAAAATTTTTTTTATTGTAATAACTATAGACATAGTATTTATTCATCAATATATTCCAATAATTCCCATCAACAAAGGAAAAGAACAAACAAAGTATAAAACAATAAATATAACATAGCTTGAAGACGGTCAAGTTGATAATCCCAACCTATATTTAAAATGATAATTGGAATTAATGAAAATTCAAATAATATATAAAGTACTAAAATATTTAACAAACCAAAAGTAAATATTAAAATAATATTTAATGCCAAAATCATTAAACAAAAATAATATTTTCTAATATCCCACAAAAAATTTTTGATTCTAGCAATTATTATTAAAGCACATGTTAATATTCTTAACATAACCAAAGGTATTGATATTATATCAATACCAAATTCATAAGAAATTCCTAACATATATATATAAATTCAACTTACTAACAAAAAACACTACTATAATTAATAATATAACATTAACCACAAATCTCAATTAATTAACCTAAACACCCACATAATGATTAATACAATAAATATTATTATAATTTCTATCATCTTACAATCCTTAAACTATTAAATAAATCATTCCTATGACTCCAGATTAAAGTCACCAATAAAGATAAACCTAAGCTTGCTTCACAAGCAGTCAAAGTTAAAAAAGCCAAAGTCACAAACAATTCTTTTTCCAAAAACATTAATCATGAAATCATAACCCAAAAAATATTTAACATAATAAATCCCAATCTTAACAACATTGACAATAAATGAACCTGATATATAACAAACATTATGACTCCAATAATGATAAATACAATTGGAATTAAAATTTTTAATTGAAAAATCATTTATCTTAGACTTCCAAAGTCTATATATTCACTTACAATAGTTCAACCAACTCTCTAAAAAACTTCATGTGGTCCTTTCGTACTAACATAAAATATTTGAAGATAGAAACCAATCTGGTTTACACCGATTTGAACTCAGATCATGTAGAAATTTAATAGTCAAACAGACTAATTTATACAACAACTTCATCATATAATATTTCTAATCCAACATCGAGGTTATAATCTTCTTTGTAAATAAGAACTTTTAAAAAAAATTATGCTGTTATCCCTATAGTAACTTATTCTATTATCATTACTAATAAATCTAAACTTAGTAAAACATTTTTTAAAAGAAATTTCATTCTTTTGTTTCCCCAACAAAATAATTATATAAAGCTTAATAGGGTCTTCTCGTCCCTCAATTCCATTTTAGTTTCTTCACTAAAAAAGAATTACCCCATTTATCCATTCATTCCAGTCTTAATTTACAAGACAAATGATTATGCTACCTTAGCATAGTCATAAATACCATGGCCATTTAATGCTCATTGAGCAGACAATACCCTTTACATATTCAAAGAGCTATGTTTTTGATAAACAGATGAAACAATTTTTGCTGAATTCCTAAAATTAACACCCACAATATATTTAAACTTACATTATTTTTATTTTACCTTTAACATATAACTACTTTATTTTTATAATTTTTTTATAAATATTCATACCCATATAACTGCTAAACCAGTTATATCTAAATAAATTTTATTAAATTACCTATAGTGTTACCTTAAGAACTATATATCAAAAGTTTCATCAGCATTTCACTTCAAAGTCTCCATTTAAGAGTTTTTGCAACAACCTTTAATAAAAACTTAGATCAATTTTTTTAGAGAAATTAATTTAACCATTATCATAAATCCATTATGCAAAAAGTACAAAAAATTACTTCCAAAATTTTAACGTTTCTTTTCCAATTTTTATTAAAAAATTATTTAATATAATCTAATTACTATATATTTCTATTACCAATCAACTAATTCTTATTTAACTAATTTTAAA
The DNA here is from genome assembly GCA_028023455.1 of Epiperipatus broadwayi. NCBI lineage: Eukaryota > Metazoa > Onychophora > Udeonychophora > Euonychophora > Peripatidae > Epiperipatus > Epiperipatus broadwayi. The sequence goes on from JAQFVV010006236.1 coordinate 4,008,881, forward strand.
ATCTTTTATTTAATTTATGTAAACAAATTAATCTTTTAAACTTTTCATAAAATTTAATTTAAATATTAACGCACTTTGTTAACAAAAACATCAGTAATAAATTACTTTCAATCAAAAAACCATTAAAGGCCAAATTCGTGCCAGCAGCAGCAGTTATACGCTATTATAAATTAATTTTTTCTGAATAAATAAATTCAACTATATTTTCATTAAAAATGAAATTTCTAACCAAAATAATGCTAAAATATCCCTAAACCTAAACTAAAATCAGGATTAGATACTCTGCTATTCTATTCTCATATAATACTTCAAAGAAAAACAACAAAATAAATTTGACAATATTAACTTTTACAAAGGAATTTGTTTCTAAATCGACAATTCATGATATACCTTACTTAATACTTATTCGTATACCACAATATATAAAATTATTTAAAATTAATCTCATAATAGAACAACCTATTAAATCAGGTCAAGGTGCAATTTTATTAAGATGAAATGAATTACATTAATCTATATTCACACATAATAATTGAAAAATTATTAAAAATAGAATTTGTTAGTAAATTTTTTCATTATGTTAAACTGAAAACCAATATTAATATGTGCATATCGCCCGTCAAAGTCGAAACAAAGTAGATTAAATGGAAATTTAATCTCACAATTAAAATTAAATTTAGAATTTAAAAAAAAAAAAGATTTTACTTTATAACCATATTAATTGGAATTTTTTTTTTTTTCATAAACCATCCTATTGCAATAGGAATCTCAATTATCATTTATGTTATCCCACTATCAATTTTAATCGGAATAAACTCTCAAAATTTCTGATACAGTTACGTAATTATTTTAATCTACTTAGGAAGACTCCTAATTTTATTTCTATATGTTACTAGCCTTGCTAGTAATGAAAAATTTTTCTTTAAACTATCATGATCCACCAAATTTTTTAGTTCAACTTTCTTATTTCTTATACCACCATTATTCTTATTTTGAACTTATCAAACACAAAATAATGACTCATTACAATTTATTAACCAAATCTTTATAAACCAAAGATCATCATACACAAGATTTTTCGCTGAAAATATCAGAAAAATTACAATCTTTCTAGCTGCATATCTTTTACTCTGTCTAATTAGAGTAGTAAAAATTTGTAACTTGTCAGAAGGTCCAATTCGAACAATAAATTAAATGATTAATACATTTAATTAAATATTTATCATTCAAAATAAATAAATATTAACTTTTTATGACTCGCCTATTTTTTTGGCGAGTCGATGTTTTAAATATAATGTTATTTAATATTTAAAAATATCAACATATTAAATGTATTTTAATATAATTAAATATTTATTATTTAATGAAATTAAAGCTTATGAAAATTAATAATAATATATAAACACATGTGTAGATATATTATATTATAAACTAATAACCTATTGATATTTATATATATACATATATGTATATATATATAATAATAATAAAATTAGTATTATATAAAATGTAAAATAAAATTATTTTATATGAATGTAAAATAAAAAATATTCAATTAGGTTTTATTGAATTCTTTAAAAAATATTAAATTAAAATCTAATTATTTTTATAAATATTCTAACCGCTATTAGAGACAATTTTATTGTACAACTATGCAATACCATTATATTAAGTCCACGATATTTAAAACATGTAAATATTAATTTTTATTGTCATATTTTTTTCACATTAAAGATATTTTTTTTTTGTTTTGACATGATTCATATTTCACGCATCTGCGTGAAATCACTTATATCTTGATTTATACTTACATCAATAAGGTTATATATATATATATCATCAATGTATACCGACTCTGGCCTATTAACTTTAACAATTAAAAGCAAAATTGCTTATTCAACTTTTAAATGCAAATTAAATTTTATAAACATATGTAAATATGAAATTAAAAAAACTCTTCCTAATAATAAATAACCAATATTTAATTACTTTTTTAATACAAAACTTAATATAAATTCACAACATAACATAACCAATTATTTAAAACATTGACTCGTCAAAAAAAATAGGCCAGTCTGATAAACATTGAATAAATTTACAATTTATTGAGTCATAGATCACATGACCCTATTCTCTTAAGCTTGTAAGTTATAAACAATGAGATTGCCAATTCCTCAACAAGCTTTGTGTTAAATGCTTAGTCAGAGAAAGCATTTAAAATATCTCTGTCAGGAACTCCCTCCAAACCCCTGACCATGGTTTCGTGCTTTGGCCTCCTCAGAGAGGTGCCAGGATAGGTTCAGACACTAGATCTAAAAATACCAACCCAAAGCCAGCGTTTAACTAAACGTTATCTATTGAGTGGAAAATCTGAAATTTTCATATACCTACCTGTCTTCAAACCCAGCTATCCAACTCAAATAACTACATTGGGCCCCATATAGCTATTTGAGTTGGATAGCTGGGTTTGAAGACGTAGGTGTCTGAAAATTTCAGATTTTCCACTCAACAGATAACTTTTAGTTAAACGCTGGCTTTGGGTTGGTATTTTTAGATCTAGTGTCTGAACCTACCCTGGCATCTCTCTGAGGAGTGCCAAAGCATGAAACCATGGTCAGGGGTTTGGGGGGGAGATTTCCTGACAGAGATATTTTAAATGCTTTCTCTGGCTAAGCATTTAACACAAGCTTGTTGAGGAATTGGCATTTTTCATTGTTTAGTTCATTATTAGTTTCTAACTAAAAATTTATTGTTGCATCTTATTGTCTTCAACAATACGCTAAAAACTCACTAAAAATAAGAAAATTATAATAAATATAAACACAACCACCATTCTAATTAAATAGGTTTTAACCGAATTTTTCTGAATTATCTTTGATCTCTTAACTGTAATTATATGAAGTCCTTGAGGACCAAGGGATTCAATTCCCATTGAATCAATTTTTTCAAAAGAAAATTTCCTTCATTTTATAACTAAATTTATAAATACCTGAGACCTAATTTTTGGAAAAAATCACATTTGAGAGAAAAAAAATAATTTTTTTTTTTCTAGAAAAAAAAAAACTTCTCTTTGAAAACTAAATATATAACTTCCTCTAATATAAACTGTTCTTCTAAAAATTATCCATATAAATACCGAACCACCAATAACCAGCTCCTACTCTTATAACCATAGCAGAATCACTAATATCTCTTTTTCCCTCAAAAATAGAATTAATCCTTTTTGAATGAATCTTCCTTCAGAAAGAAAAATAAGCTATTCGAATAGAATAAGATGTAGTTATTGATGAGGCAACAAATAATATAAAAATGAAATTAAATTTCAATTTCTATAACAATATATTTCTAAAATTATATCTTTAGAATAAAATCCAGCCAAAAATAGCATTCCACATAAAGCTAAATTAGCTGTATTTAAACAAATTCTTACTTTTGGTAATTCATTAGTTACAAAACCAAGTAATCGAATATCTTGTATATGATTGAAATTATGAATAATTCTTCCAGAACAAATAAACAACAACACCTTAAAATTATTAAGGTGTTTTGTTTTTAGTTAAAATTGCAGAAATATATGTAAATATATTTATTTTAGACATGTAACTATATGTTCAACCAGCTCTTATATCTGAAAGTGTGAATATTAAATACCTTCACACACTACTCACTGACTTCAAATTACAAACATACAGCATGAAATCTTTAGATTCACTATGCAGTGCGCTGAGAGACTTGCACTCTCTCGTAAGTTAATTTCAAATCATCTGCGCTTTGAAAATAAATATTATTTACATATATTTCTGCAATTTATAACATCGATAATCTACTGCATAGTGAATCTAAAGATTTCATGCTGTATGTTTGTAATTTGAAGTAGTGAGTAGTGTGTGAAGGTATTTAATATTCACACTTTCAGATATAAGTACTTTGGACTGGCTTGGATATATAGACAGACAAAAAGTTAAGAGTGGTTACCACTCTTTTCTTTGTTAAATCGTTGTCCCAGTATTTACGATCTGATTGGCTATTAATAATCACAAGCTGAGAGACTTGCACTCTCGTTATTTCAAATCATCTGGCTTTGAAAATAAATATTTATATATATTTCTGCAATTTATAACATCGATAATCTACTGATAGTGAATCTAAAGATTTCATGTGTATTTTGTAATTTGAATAGTGAGTAGTGTGTGAAGGTATTTAATATTCACACTTTCAGATATAAGTACTTTGGACTGGCTTGGATATATAGACAGACAAGTAAAGTTAAGAGTGGTTACCACTCTTTTCTTGTTAAATCGTTGTCCCAGTATTTACGATCTGATTGGCTATTAATAATCACAAGCGCTGAGAGACTTGCACTCTCTCGTAAGTTAATTTCAAATCATCTGCGCTTTGAAAATAAATATTATTAACAACACCTTAAATAAACTTAAAATACATATACATAATCATCACTAAATAAGTTATTATGAGAGGATTTGAACAAAGAATATTCAAGCTCCCTTTAGCTAAACACTCTATATTATATAACCGATATACATGACCATATAAATGTGAAAAAAATAAATGATCTCCAATATATGTATTTCATGCTGAGCTAGCACTCATCAGTTGATCCAGATCATCATCTCTCTCGCATATGTATAAACAGTGCTTACATTACATTAAAACAACAAATCTTCAAATTTTAATGGACATGCTTCAATCTTCTCCACCCTCCAATTCTTCAACCATCCATATTATTGAATATCTGATGATGGAATGTTCAAAGCCCTTGTTGATACCAATATTGTTGTCCCCATATTGGCTTTAAGTCATTCTGAGCCTTCATATATAGGATCTTAATATGTCCATTTAAATGTACAGAAGGATGTGCAGAATTCAGGCTGAATCTGTAACCATGCTGAAACACTCATCAGTTGGTCCAGATCATCTCCTACTTATATATACAATCAGTGCTCACATTATATTAAGACAACAAATCTTCAAACTTTAATGGACATGCTTCAATCTTCTCCACCCTCTAACTCTTCAACCATCCATATTATTGAAAATCTGATGATGGAAAGTTCAAAGCCCTTGTTGATGCCAATATTGTTGTCATATCCATGTTGACTTAAGTCATTCTGAGCCCTCATATATAAAAACTTAATATGTCAATTTAAATACAAAGAAGAGAGATGGGCAGAATCCAGGCAGAATCTGTAATATTTTAAATACAAGTATATTATATATACTTAACTTTAGATGTAATTAAAGGGGATTTGAATGCAGACTTTCAAGCTTCATTTTGTTATTCACTCCACGAAGAGTTGGAGAATGGAGAAGATTGAAGCCTGTCCATTAAAATTTTGAAGATTTTCTATCTTAGTATAAATTGAGCACTGATGATATACATGTATGGTAAATAATGATCTGGACCAACTGATGAGTGCTGGTTCAGAACGAAATAAGTATATTGGAGATCATTTATCGTTATCAGATGTTTGAGGTCCAGGGTATTGGTTATATAAGAGGAAGTGGATAGCTGAAGGAAGCTTGAAAGTATGTTCAAATCCCTCTAATTAAATCTAAAGTTCAGTATATATAATATATTTGTATTTAAAATATTACAAATAAACAACTGTAAAAAAAATCCATTTCCTCACAGCAATATCAGAAAGTTAATTAGGAAGTTCTTTAAAAATTTGACATTATAAACAAATTATAATATTATATACAAACCATTTCACTCAAGACAATGCTTAAAATTAACCAATAAAATATTGGCAACCTCTAAGTGTTGCCTTGACATCAGATTGCTGATATTCTATTAGTTAATTTTAAGCATTGGATAGTGGGATATGATTTATATATGATAAATAATTAGCTATGTCTGCTTATGGTTTATAATATTTAAATAATATCCTAAAAAATTGTACACAGAATTAATGTTGAATTTTTTTCATGAATAGAAGCTGCATTCTTAAATAGATGTGTATAATATATCCAAACTCAAACATGGTATATTTCCTTAAATGTATTTAAGAGTAAATTATTCCATTTTTGCATTTTGATAAGAAAGAATGGAATACAAATGTATAATTCAAATACATAAATAGTGGAGATATCAATATCAAGCATAAACCAAAAAAAACACCCACTAAAAACACAGTCACAAAAAATAATATGCTTTACAGATTCGAATAAGGAGTATGTCTGCAACAGTAACATATTTACTGACTGTGCCCTATAATCTGGATTTAAATACATTTGAAAATTTTTGCAGAATTTTGATTATTCTTTTAAATGATCAGCCCTTACCCAATCCAGCTAACCATCCAATATTGTTTGATGAATAAATATAAAACTATTCTTAGCTAAAACAAAGATTTAAAAAATGCTCAAACTCTACTAGTCGACCATTTTCAAGCCTTGTGAATACTGCCTTCACTTTCATTGACCCTCTACGAAAAACTGCTAGAAAGACTTTTGCTCTGTAGTAAGCTGTTTTAAACTATTTTATCTTACAGACTTGTGCCCTGCAACTTCAGTCAGAAAATAATGTGTATTGAATCACTGACTCTATAATAAGTTCTAGCCCTTTGATTCTTTTCACTTTGATAAATATCTCCTACTATATCAGTCAAAAATAACAGTTCTTATAATCTAACTCAATGACAGAAAGATACCTCATTAGCAAAATATCATCACATCTATTCTTTAATACATTTAATTACCTTGTGCTCGTTATAGATATCTCTAGTTAAACATATATCTCAATTTATACATATGCCAAGATTTGGATTCAAATCTAAAGCAAGCAAAATTTTTATCAAGCTTCAGACTTTTCTTTCAGGTAATCAATCCATTGCCAACACAATTAATAATCCAATATATATAGGAAATGGGTATTGCTAAATGTTAAAATTAAGATGGAAAAATACAAAAACTCTCACCACTTTGGCAAACCTATTAAATACTGCTTTCCCTTTCAGTTACTTTGTGAAAAGTGAATTTAAAGATTGTTTTTCTTACATATTGACATATACCAAAATATTCAATCCTTTTGCTCTATTGTAGAATAAAATCATCTTAATAAAAGTATGCACACTGGGATATTAATTTATATATTATACACAACCTATAGTTTCTATAGGCCATAAAAAAAAAAAAATGTGTCATATGTATCCAGAAAATACTTTATCACTGAAATGAAATTTCTAGGCATACATATATGTAAATATCATATATTAAACTATATAAAACATTAGAAATCCCTGTGGAGTATTTTTGATTGTTGTAGATTTACAAAAAACTAAGTTTCTTTGTCAGCTTTAAAATAATCAATCATTTAAAAATTTATAAGAGGAAAAAATGTTTTAAATTTAATTTAAAATGATAAAAACTTATGTAGTTTTAGTAAAAAAATTTCATTGTAGACGATATTGTTTGCGATAGTGTTTCCATTATTAAGTTATGATATTTTTCATTTCTTTCAAAATTTTGAATTAATAACTCTGGGAACATCCTGTATAAAACTGTCAGTGAAAGTAGGGTTCTGCTAGGTAAATGCCCAGAAAGTTAATAATATTAGCATCTATAACTAACTTCATTTATTTAAAAATTTTACTTATTTGATGTTTATGAGAACAAAAAAGTTTTGAATTAATATGTGATACAAAAATGTTTTTCTGCTTCAAATTAAGAAGCAACAATAACTCATAAAAGGGTTGCTTCTTGAATTTCTTCGGTTTTAAACATCATATTTACTTCAGAGTGCATGTCAAGATTTGATATTTCAAAGCAAATACTTAGAGATTGATGGAGAAACACTTCTAAAATAGATATGGATATATCTATATACAATTTATCAACAATTATTGTTTTTGTTTGGAATATATTGACATATGGATGTGGAACTTAGTCTTTGGGAAAACAGGAAGGAATAAGATTGAGAAGTATGACAGTATGGCTAGAAAAAGTTGAACGAAAAAGAAAATTATGAAAATTTGGCAAGGAAGATGAATTACTGAACATAATAAAATTGAGAAAGATAAAATTTCTTAGAATTCATTTTGAGATATAATGTTTTTAATATAAATATTTTAGAAAATAAAGTTTTGGAGAGAGGTTGAGTAGTAGGCAAAGAAGGCCTTGTCTTAAAAAAAAATGATCAACAAAACTAGATATAATTCATGTGCAAGTATGAAAAGAATGGCTGAGAACAGAATGATGTGGTGTAGTGGGAAGTTTATTGCCTTTAGAAACTGATGATGATGAAGATCATGCACATGTAATATCAAATATAATATTACACCTGAGTCTCTTTTTATGCGGTAGATAGGTTCCACAGAAAACCCGCATTAAAAAAAATCACACAAAAATAGACTTAACTTACCTTGAAAAATGTGGAATACATCTCGTAATTTTCAAAAATTGCATAAAAGCAAAGCAACGAGATAAAATTATTTTAAAATTTCCATAAAAAAAAGTAAGGAAATAAAGTATGCCTAATAAAAAGTTTCAAATATTTGGAAAAAACTGATACAATATAAACTTTTTTACTTTTTTTATTTACTATTTAATTTTATTCAAAATAATGTTTTTATGTGTAATTTATTTTACATTTTTTCATACATATTTTAATCATTATCGCTATTTGACAATATGTGGGTTCATTTGTGAACTTGTAAGAAATCAGACTCGTCACAAGAGGAAATACAATTAGTATCAACTTCAGCCCTGCACTGTGTTAATAGTTTTCTGTTGACAATGTAATCGGTAATTAAACTTTGAGACAATGATTTTACTAATTGTTTATGAAGCTCATGATATCCAGACTGCTATGTCTAGCTGTTGAGAATGCCCTTCCACGAGTGTGTTAATAATAACTAACGGTTAATTTTTTTTTTATACACATATATAAATATGGAGAAACTTTTAGACAGAAAAAAGTTACAAGTAAAAATATTTAAAAACTTTTAAAGATACATTCTTTTTAAGTAAAAATTAAAAGTTCTTAAATATTTTTACTTATAACTTTTTTCTGTCTAAAAGTTTCTCCATGTATATATGAGTATAAAAGAAAATATAAACATGCACATACATTAACAAGAAAATGATTTTCCAATTGATTAGAAAGTTGAAGACTTTCTCGAATCATTTTTGCTGTGAAACAAACAGGTTCCTCTTCTGTTTCATTATCTTTTTCTAAATCTTCTACAGTATCTAGATTTATTGCCAAACCTTTTTCCAACAGGCATTACTTATAACTTTTTTCTGTCTAAAAGTTTCTCCATGTATATATGAGTATAAAAGAAAATATAAACATGCACATACATTAACAAGAAAATGATTTTCCAATTGATTAGAAAGTTGAAGACTTTCTCGAATCATTTTTGCTGTGAAACAAACAGGTTCCACTTCTGTTTCATTATCTTTTTCTAAATCTTCTACAGTATCTAGATTTATTGCCAAACCTTTTTCCAACAGGCATTTAAAGTATGTAAAATTTAATGCGTGTATATAAAACGGGGAAATCCCGATTTTAAGTGAAATATGAACTTCTTTATTGCATAAAAGAAAACTGCATAAAAAGATATTAAGAAGAAAGATAAATCGCATAATTTCAATATTGCATTAAAAAAATCCACACAAAAAAAGACCCAAGTGTATATGCAAAAAAATGAAATGAGTTAATTTTACAAATTTACAATATCAATTATATAAATGAATACTAAGCTTTACTATATTTGGCTAATGATTTTTCTACTATCCCCAATAGTAAATATATTTTAGTTTCATTTAATTTTATATATCATCATCATGAAGGTCTCTCCAAATTAAATTAAATTTCTCTTCTCTGCATCACACCAACAGTTCCTTTTTCAACCATCCATCTCACGTGGGATGGTCTCTTTTTTAGATCTTTTATAATCTCCAGTAATACAATTTAATATTTCAACTGTCCATCCATTATCATCTCTTTTAGCAATATGTCCAGATCAGCTCCATTTCAGTCTCTTTAATTCTTTCAATGATGCCATGATAAAACAGAATTTAAACAGTTCATTGCTGGGCAAAGTCTTTTATAACAAAACAGTGAAATATAATATTTACCACGCTAGATAAATTTCAGGTGATGAAGATTTATTATATTTCTAAGAATAGTTATATCTATTTAATGAGCTATAATTAAATGACTAGCTGGGCTGGAAGTAGGTTAGCTAGCTGAACATTCCTCAGTTTGCTTGAAACCTAAAAAAAATCTGAGTTTCATCCATATTTGAATCCTGGTTGTGGCTTAACAAGTGGGTGAGCTAGTAATTTAACCACCATGTACAAGTAAACTTTCATTTTCTGCTATTAAGTAAATTTATAAAGTTATTTTATAAATTAGAAATTCATTTAAAATTTAAACATATTATTTTAAAATTTAAAAAAAAAATGTTGAAAAAATACATACCTGGTGAAATGATGTCTTCTGTAAGTCGAGATATAGCCATAGGAAGAATAGTATTGCTATGAATATTATACTTTTGACCTTCTAATGCTAGAGTATTACTTAAACCTGTCAGCCCAAATTTAGCTATAAAGAAAATATAAAAACAATTTTAGGTGCGTGGAGATTTAAAATCTTTTACACATACACAACAATATAAATAATTAGAACCAAGGCATAATACACTACAAAAAATGAAGTAAATAAAAACGAAGTATTCCTATGAAAATACTGCTCATCGTACAAGTATACTGACCTAAGTTTTTATCCGAATCTTCTGCATATCATACTACCTTTCTCACCCATCTTATTGCCTGCCTTTTATTCCTAACCCAATTAAATACTATTTTGGTTATTCTCTTATTATTCATTACTAAAGATTTTCATTTTACTTTTTGCATCTCTCATATAAAACTTGACCATCCCATTTCTCCTTGAATTGCCTCCTTTGCCATTTTCATACAACTGCACCTAACACCCTTTTGCTAACACATAACATATCATTATCATAGGTTAACCCCGCTACTACCACTCCCCTACAATTCTTGCTATATCATATTTATTATATGAAAACACTGTTAATTTCTTGATCAGTCCCTTTCTTCCCTTTGCTTCATTTATCTTTTTTTTTTCCCATTCCTCCAAGCAATTCCTCCGATTGCTTAAGACAATTCCCAAATAATTGTATCTATTCATAACACTTAACTTTATATTCCCCAATAAAATTCTCTTCTCTTTCCTCAGCATTTACCATCATTACTTTTGATTTTTCAGCACTAAATTTGATCCCCATCTATTTACCTACCACTGCACAAGTTTTCAGCACAACTTCCATATCTTCACTACTTTCTGTGCATAAGAAAATATCAGCAAATAAAAGAACTGCTGTTGTATACACTCCCTTGTTATCTACTAATGGTATTTCTATTCCTCTTCCTAATTTTTCTATTGCCCTTTCTATTTCTCTCAAATAGAACAAAAACAAAATAGATGACATTGGCCATCCTTGCCTTAGTCCCACTTCATATATATCTTTGATTCTACATTTCCTAATTGATATGTATAATAATTATTTTCATACAATCTCTTAACAAGATCAACCAAAGCCCCATCCATTCCCAAATTCATTAAACTTATCCATAATCTATTTCTATTCACTCTATCATATGCCTTCTCTATATCTATAAAAACTATATATAATTGCCTACCTGTATCCCTACTCATTTCTTTAAGTTGTGTAACTAGAAATAAACTATTTTCTACATGTTTATCCATTCTAAAACCTCCTTGCATTTCTCCCCTATTGTACTATTTATTTTATCATCTATATCTCATCACTCTATTAAAAATATACTCCATTCTATCAACTGTATCTACATTTTCCTCAATTTCTCCTTTCTCTTTAAATTATCTACACTTAAAAACCATTTTTTCATCTCTTTTATTGCATTTATATTGACCTACAAAACCATATATCTTTAATATCCTTTTAGTTTCATTTAAGCACTTCAGATGGAAAACCTTATCATATACTGTACACACTAACAAAGCATGCCTAGTTTCCTTCTGACTGTCATATAGATATATATATTGTGATATACATATACAGTCCATATTTCCTTAATTTTTCCATTTCCCTATTCTATATTTAAATTTATGATTTTTTCTACCACTCTTCAAACATCTTTATACAAAAATTTTTTTTTCCTTTTTTATAATGAACAAGAAACACACGTTCCTCTAAAACTCACACCTCAAAGTTGACCCCCCCCCCCTTTTCTCAAAATAAATCACTCCAGAGACATCTATTGTAAACTTGAATAATTAATGGATACAAAATGGTAATGCTATAATAAGTTTAAAATAAAGACATATATATATTATAACAAAACAAATATATATTTCCACAAAAAAAAAAAAATATTTGATGCTAATTTAAAAATTCCATGTAAGTGACCTGCTGAATAGTAACATCAGCAATCAATTCATCTTGATAAATATCTTTTGCCTGCTGAATATGTCCATGATAGATTTTTAAACAAATCTATGAATAGTTTAGGTGTCCTGATGCAAGTTTTGAAAAACATCTTTAATATTAATTTGACAAAATGTAATAGTAGATGGCTAAAGTTTTTGGCACTCTGGTGAGCATCTTCTTCAGATTTAGATTAAGATGAACAATGTGAGCTTCTAAAGTTTTTTGTTGTTATTATCATCAGCTCTAGATTAACTAAATATTTGTTTCAAAATATATAGCAGGCATATTTAGCAAATGTATAATGTTTTTTTAAGACAATTTAGTGCAAAACAGTTCAGCAATATAACACAAAAATAATCTTTTAATCAAAAAAATTTATAAATAACATATGGTATATCTATGCAGATGCATATTACCTGCAGAGTAATTTGTTTGTCCAAAACTTCCAAAAGATGCAGCTGAAGATGTGAATACCACCCTAAAATAAAATAAAAATTATATTTTTCCTAACATTTATATATATAATGATAGTATTAAGGGATTTTTCTCAGACATAGAAATGTTCAGACATTTATAAAGAAAAGGAAAACATATATGTCTAAGATTATAATTGCAAAGAAAAGAGATAATATATTGAATGAATTACACATTAAGAAATTTATAATTAAATATAATGTAAAGATAAACTACAGGCTGAGTGTTAATTAATAAGTTATTCTACACCTATCACTAGTAGTAAAGATGCATCACATTACACTTATACATATTATGCTTAGCACATTCAATCTCTCCTAATTAATCCAGATTATACTGGGATCATTTTCTTATAGCTAAAAATGGATAAATACTTATATAAAAAATTTATTGATCTTTTTTGCACATAGTACTTAAGCCATTAAAATTAATCTTTAACCAAGATGAATTAGAATTAATTAATCAAAAAATGTTTCACTTTTGACAACCAAATTAATTTAAGCAAAAGCTTATTCTAATACTAAATATTTATCAATTAGTGAATGTATTCATAAATATAAAGAAAGAAAATTCAATTTTTAAATAAAATGTAACATATGTATTATAACGATCGAAATGCAAAGTGAAGATCGAATCTAACCACAAACTACGATATCTGCTCTACGGGGCGCCATCTAGGCATTTAAACCTAGAAAAATTTATAGAGTAGGCAGATATGCGCTGTTAAGATTCCACTTTATTTAAATATTCAGATCGTTAGCCCAAGTCACTAGCTCAGTGGAGACGCAGAGATAAAAATCTATATCTTAATTTATATCTTAAATATAAATAAATAAAAGCCACTGCCAGAAATTAACACATAAAAAATATTTATTTACGCGCATATAAAATCATTCTAATTTGAGGAATAAATTCAACATTTTAGATTTTTCTATTAATCTTTAGTTTTACATTTAAGTAAATTACAACCATGAGTTTAATATTTATTTAGTGAGTCGAGTATGAATAGACTACCTAGATCTGCATTTGAAAAGAAAATATTCTTCCCTGATTTAACCTTAGGCAACAAATTTCGCAATCAAACCGGCGCCAATCCATCTGATACATTTATGTATTCAATGTAGCATGAAAATACAACACAAAATACTATACTGTCAGGAATGTACATCTGATCAGTAAGTAGAATTAGAGAAGACATTGTCTCTCCACCAACAGGAATGTTACATCTGTTGGCGAGTAGAACAATAAACATAAAACTCCATAGGAATGGACTGCGGTCCTTTGCCGTCTTACAAACCCACCCATAGGCAAACAGAAGGTGTGTGGCGTATATATATAATCCTGCCTGTAGCGGATTTCATACTACATCTACAATTACACAAATATATCCAATCCATTGAACCAATTCAACTACGAAATGAATAACCTAAGATTACCCTCCCTTAATATAACTTTACAAAACTATATAGCCATTCATGCCTGACTTAAATTTAACATTTAAATACGTTCACACAGATTATTTTTATACAATTTGTTTTATAATGTCGAGTATAGATCGGCTGCACACATTCCACGGTCAAAAACATTCCAAATTAAACACAACCGATCAAAATACAAAGTCAATCGATAACGTCAATTGCTGAGGGAATACAGGAGACCCTTTGGTGTTCATCATAAGACACCGCAGTGACATCGTTGACTTATATATTCTAATCGACTGTGAAAACCACAACATAATCAACCACTAACGAATCTCTGCAACGTCTATACCCAACTTAAATGTAATGCATTTAATAATTTCTACAATAAATATTACTACAAATAATAATAATAAAATGGAAATGATTTTAGAAAAACTTAACTATATAAATTTAAACAATCAATTATTAATTTGAAAATCAAATATGAGTTCATTTTAAAATTTAATTTAGCTGAATCTTTAAAAAAACATTGACGAAAGTTCTTAATTACTTTTTTTGTTGTTGTTGTTAATTTGTAAAGTTCATAGCTCACGGTAGAAGAGTCCAGGTTTCTGCTTTTAATTCCCGCGATGCCTCCATTGGAAGATAATGTTCTGGAGATGGCAATAGCTGGTTCAAGGTATCACAGTCTTTTCATTTTTTTTAAATAGAGAGTGTGGTATGTGCGTCCTACCACATCTCTCAAACACAAACGCTGGAACTGTCAGAAAAAACTGTATTTCCCTTTTTATATTATCCACACGGATTCAATCAACAAAACGTCACTAATCCATCACTTTCGTTAGGGTCCGAGCCAAGGCTTAGTGCTTCCATTGGTCAAGCTAATTTCTCTTTATTTTCTTATCTATCTTTCATCAGATCATTTTAATTATACAAGAGCCCAAGGCTAGCTTGCTTTTCAAACAATTTATAAACAATCATTTCCATTTACAGATTACAAGAATTAATTAATACCTGTTTTTATTTTTAAATCTTGTACTTTTTTTTATAAAAAAGTACGTTCAAATACTTATTTATTTGTTTTTTAAAAAAAAAAAATTTTTAAAGTTTGGCATCTGTGCGAATGTATATACGTTTAACAAACATTTTAATTTTAGCGTTTAGTTTTTTACTTTTATTTGCGAACTTTTAAGTTTTTATTTTAAATTAATGTAACGACATATTTATATATCGTTACAGTATATTGTAGTCTTTTCTATTTTGCTACATCATTATACAGTTGTAGTTAATGGTCAATTCTAATAAAAAAATTTAAATTTTATACAATGATTAGTAAAAACTTATTATTTAATTTGTAGAAGTTAAAATATATTGTTTTCTTAGTGCTAAATTTAAATTAATTTTCTTTAAATAGATATAATCTATAAGTTATAAATTTGAAATATAAATTGTGCTATTTATTTTAAAATAAAAAGTAAATAATAATTAAAATCATATAAGGTATTTTAAATCAGTAGTTATAATTATTAAAACTTAATATTTTTATAATTATTAATAATCAAATTGAAAATTGCTATTTATTTATTGCTTTAAAATAATTTAATTAATGATAAAATAAATGAAGTGAGGTGTGTGTTAATAGGTGTGCACACATTAATAATAAATGAATTTTACTTCCTGGTTCCATATTGAATTTTTTAATTTTTAAATATTTTAATTATATAAATTTCATAAAAAGTTTCCAAAATCAATAATTTGAATTATAATGTAAATTATAATCTTTATGTATCAAAATTTGATTTTAAATAAGTATTTTATTATTAAAGGATAAATTTAAATGTTGCATTATTAAAATTAAAAAATATTGACTTGATATTATAATTGTAGAGAGAGAGCAATTAATATTCATTTTTTTCCAGACATCTGAAAATAATTAACCGCATCAGGTATTGTGAAATTTTTCCTATAAATAGAAAAAAAGCAGGTGAGAGAAGGAAAAAAAATCAAGAAAAAATTTGAGGAATAAACTGTATTTTTTTGTCTTAAAAATTTTAAATATAAATTTATTGAAATATTGTTTTAACCTTAAAAGTAATAATAACTTTAAAGAATATATTTTAAGACATTTATTCATTAATTTTATTACAGAATAAGAAGCAAAACTATTCTCATAGGTATACTACAGGAGATGACTATAAACTTGTGATAATGGAAGGAAATAAAACTTCATTCAAATTGATAAAAATGTACTTCAATAAAAAACCTTGCAAATTATCAAACTGTTTTTCTTACAGAAAACACAAAAATGTAAAGAATTTATTTTTTTATTAATTTTTATATGCATAATGATAGAAAATATTTTCTACTAACTCTTATTTTTAGTAATGATGAAAATAATTACTTGATTTATTAAGACTATTGACATTTCTAGATATGAATTTATTAATGACATTATTTAGATGATAATAGCTTTAGAGGAGAAAGATATAATGTAGACTAATTTTTATTAAAAGTTTATTACTACTAACTATAACATCATTTAAATATTGATAATATATTAACATGTTAAATATGAATTACTCAGAAGAGAAATCTGAGAACTTTATAATTCTACCAGTAAATATTTTGGAGTTTGCAGAAAGAAATGAAATTTTTAAAAATATAATAAATATGTTTATTAAATAGACAGGATATGAGCACAAACTTTCACATGACCCACCACTCTCCACACTATCTCATAACACTGATACACTTGAACACACATATGTTGAAAAGATAAATAATCACCAATATACGTATTTCATGCTAAACCAGCAATCATCAGTTGGTCCAGATTACCATCTCTACACACATATATGCTACAAGTGCTCAGATATATATTAAGATAGCAAATCCTCCTACTTTAATGGACAGGCTTCAATCAACTCCACACTCTAACTCTTCAACCGTCCATCCAATTGAAAATCTGATAATGGAATGCTCAAAGGCCACCCTGAGGCCGAGATTATTGTCACACCCATGTTGACCTAAGGTCAATCTGACCCCTCATGTACAGGACATGATCCATTAAATACATATGCAAGGGATGGGCAGACATCTCTAATATGTAATAGCTGAAATACACAGGCTTATATATACCTGTGTCTATATAGGTTTATTAAATAGTAAAATACATATTTACTAAAATGTGAAGGAATTTCATCAATAATATAAGAATGAATTTTTAATACAAGAACTTCTTATTGCTATTAATAAATAATCTTTTATTTGGATTTTTTATGTTTCCATTTATATTATAAATAATGGTGAAGAGTATGAAGAGCTCTCTTTTTCAAACAACAGTTGGTTGAGGTTGTCATAGTAACCAATACTCCCCTGGAAATGTGATTTATTTTACTTTAGTTCAAGTGGTTGTAGAAAACTTTTTGTTGACATTATTTTAATTGCATTGACTAATTTTAAGTACTTATAATTATTGTTTTCATATGTTGTTATTTTTTAGGTTTAAATATTTTAGAATTTCCTGTATATAAAAAAAAATCAAAATTTTTCTTTGTTCTTGATTATAATTCTATAATATAAACGAAATTATATCTACAAGTGAGTCATCAATAATAATAAAATATTATGATTAAGATAATTTTATTTTTATAAAATATAAGATATTGGTATTGAATTTTTAAACATGGAATCAGGTAAAATAAATATATGTAATATTTATAATGTATTTGCATGAAAGTATATGATAAAGGATTGAATATATTTATTATAATATTAATATGAGAATATAAGTATACTGTATGATTGATCTCTTTATAAATAAAAAATAGCTGACATTATATTTATGATAAATTATATCATAAACTATTTGTTTGTTTTTAATCATCTTGATATGTTCAAAAGTATTAAAATGTTAAGGATAAGTTTAATGTTATTTAAGAAATGATGAATATTTTATGCAATGTTAAGTATTTTATATGGAGTATTAGATGTGAAGTAGTAGTACAGGAAAGTAAATTTATTGGAAATCCCATAGTGTCGGAAATGTATTGTTTAAGGTTTAATATAATACAGTATAAAGTTAGAATATTTGTGATATATAGATAGTGATATTTTTTAAAAATCTGTCAGAGCTTAAAACAGAAGCCAAGATAGAGAATTAAGGTTGACACAAGAAAATGTGGCCTTAAGTTACGTAATCCATGGTACTGTTGTTTATTATAATTTTATAAGGTATCCATCACACACTTACACTGATATATACATGGTATTAAGGAATTGTACATTTAAGCAATGGTAATAGCTAAAATTTCAAATGAAGGACAAAACATAAAACAAATAGGATGCTAAAAGAATGTAAAAATAAAGATTTTATGAATGTTTTTATCGGATACTAGAGATCAAAATACAGAATGAAAGTCTGAAATATAAGATATGACATTGAAAAGAAAACCTGATAATTATTCATATTATTGTAAGCAATATAATAATATACTATATCTTAATGAATATTTAAATAATTAAATGTTATAATAAACATAGGAGTATAATCGATTATAGTTATAATTAGATCATAATATCATAGAAAAATTAGAAGTAAAGTAATAACAATATAAAAAATATGTTGGTGAAATATTGATATATTTTAAGATGGAAATATTAAGAAGTATCCTAATATTCATGAAGCAAAATATGGAATATACTATATCCTAATTGTAAATTATTATAAAGTGAAGTGTAAATTATTGAGTTTATTATAAATATTTTGTTAATGTTAGTTTTTTTTAAAGTTTTGTATAATATGTTAATTATTTTTTTTTATTAAATATAAGATATGTCAATTATTTTAAATTTTGTGTTACTATTGTAATAAATGTTAATGTTTGTTTTTAAATTAACAAAGTATTGAGAGTCTCTTTTCTTGTTTCCGAATCATTATTATCATCCTTACCACACATATATTGTAATAATTAAAGATATTTGGTAGTATTGTACATAATCTAAATAAGATAATAAATAAGAAAAATATTATGATTGTTAAAGACATCTAATGTTGGATCCAAAATATTAATTAATTCAATTTTTTTTATATATCTTACTCAATGATAAATAATGAAGACTTAGTAACTAATATGCTGTATAAAATAAAATATTAGATCATAATACATAGAGATAAGAAATTATTTTAAATTTGTTTATTATAATTAATAGTGATAAACATTGGTTAATAATTTTAATTTAGTTTTTAGTCAATTTATAAGAGAATTTAGTTAATTATTTTGAAAGTGAAGAATTGATTAGTATATTTGTTTCTTAGTTATTTTTAAATGTAGCTGGAAATCACTCTTTACGTTTGGTTATGTAAATTAATTTATTCATTTTAAGAAACAATAGTTACCTGAGATGTTGACTGAGTTAAAGAATATTAATAAAGAAGTGGAATACAATCATTTTAATAAGTAAATGAATATTATATTATATTATAATTAACTTTAACATAGGAAATTTTATAATTTGCTTATTTTATTGTGAATCATGAGAGTATCATTGATATTTTAGTGAAGTAGAGTTTCGCGACATTCCTATGCCATTGAGGGCATACTTTTTGGTATATACTTAATGTTAAAAAAGAGGTATCTTACCGGATGATTATATAACAAGTTTCCTGATTACGATTATTTTATTATTAAATAATTTATTAATACTGGTATAATATATTAGACATGAAATGAGTAGTTTTGTATTATTAGAATTTTATATAAAAAAAAGAAATCTCATTTGGATGAGCTAGGAGTTAGTTTGTTATTTTGATCTACCATACGTAATGTAGCTGGGGGGTGAGTCGTCATCCGGTCAGGGTACAATATAAATAATAAATTTATACAATTGATGATTGATACAACACAGCCAAAACATTGGTATGGTAGTGCTAAAAATCATAAATGAAACAATCCAGATATATCATCAATAGCCCATAAAAATCTTAGTTTTCGCATAATAAATTTTATTAATATAAAATCTGGCATAAAAGTCATTTGTACAAGAGACAATTTACAAAGAATTAAAACATGTATTAAATTACTAAATTTTATTTAATTAATAATATTTGTAAGATTTCTTGTATGTAATGGTTGTCATCATTAACACCATCATTTCCAACCATTATCAACCAGCTGCAAGATGAAAAGTTCTTGGAAGTTTAATTCAGTTTTTCTGAACCATAGTCTTTCTTCTTTACACTGCACCAGAAAATTTCCTTATCCATCCATTTCAAATATGGTCTTCTAGGTCTTATACATCTCTTGGGAAATTGTTCATCCATAAAAACTCCTCTAGCAATATGTCCAACCAAGTTCCATTTCAGCCTCATAATTATTACAATGATGATAATGATATCTGTTTATACTCTCACCCATGTATTTCCTTGTATGCTATATTTATAAATAAGGTTGATTGTTTTTAGTTAATTTTATATATAAAAAAAGATAAATGTCATTATGTATGAAATATAAATTGAAGCTTTAAAATAATTTCCTTCGCACTGATAAGAACAAAAACAAAAATATTTGCCAAAAAAAGCTTTTTTGTAATATTTTTATAATATATATAATTATTACAATTTATCCAAACCGCTTCAAACACTTTTTAGCAAAACTCTTTATTTGTACATATACATACACCTATGTTTCAACTGACCTGCAGTCTTCTTCAGAACAAGTTTATTTTGATCTAATTTTTTTTTTTTTTTAGAAGATCAAAATAAACTTGTTCTGAAAAAGACTGCAGGTCAGTCGAAACATAGGTGCATGTATATGTACAAATAAAGAGTTTTGCTAAAAAGTGTTTGAAGCGGTTTGGATAAATTGTATTTATAGGATATTATGGCAAAAATAAAGAAAAGTGTGATTTTGGTAATATATAATATTAATGCTATTTAACAATATTTTATTTCATATTATAAATTTAATAAATCCTTTATTCTGTAGCGAATTGATAATAGTAAAAAATGATGTCAATGAATATGTAACACTAGTTTGAATGCAAAGTTCTTCAATAATAAACAATTTCTATCTCTAAACTCTTAATTATTTACTTTTAGAAGAACTTAACCCTAATCCACTATCATCTTGAGTAATTAATGGATACTAGTCAGTAATTTTGTAGAGCAGGGTGAAAAAAAATGCTCCTAAAACATAGGTTATGAATAAACAGAGAATGTAATTTGATGTTTTATTCATAATTATTTCTTTACTTATTTTTAAACAAATCTTAAAAAAATATCAATAAAGAATTACCTGCCATATTTTTGTTTTTGAAGATGAGGCCAAGCTGCTTTTGTAACTAAAAATGAGCCTCTCAAATGAATTCGGTTAATAAGATCTTTAAAAAATAAAAAGTTGTCATTTTCATAAATATACATACAGACAATATATTTAAATAAATATCTGATAAATGCTTACCCCAATCTTCTACAGTCATGTTGCGAAAACTGCGATCTCGTAATATCCCGGCATTATTAATAACAATATCTAATAGAAAATAAAATAATTTTAATGATATTTTCAATTATATATTATTTTATACAAAAAAAAACTCTTTATTTTTTCATTATATTTACGAACAAACAGGAAGATTTATATTAACTTTATCACAAATAACTTTTGTTCTCTGGATATTTTCAATGAAAACTTCTATATCATATGACATACAGTATTATATATATAAAAACCTATTATTTTTTTGGAATTGAAAGTAACATTATTATAAAAACTTTTTTATTAAATTCTGTATGATGAAAATAATGGGAATATGATCTATGAGCCAAAATTTTTAGAAAAGAATGGAATTTAGGAACACTATCTGGACATTTATACTGTATATCATAAATTTTAAAAAGTTTGGGAGAGGCTAATAAAAAAATTCTTATTAAAAATAACTATTATATTATAGAAATTTTGATAAATCAAATAATTCTCATTATCACTGCATAATTTTGAATAAGAGGGAAATTTAGAAACTTTTTTTTTTTTAATGAGATGATAATTTAAAATACAAAAAAGAATTGTAACTAATAACAAATGTTTCAAGCCAGAAATATCTGAACTATTAATAAAAATGATAAAATTCTTGCCTACATAGTTGTGGTCAGTTTTATAATGAGAATCAGTAAGAATATTACTTGAAAAGTAATTGAATATGGATCTTTACACACTTTTTAAAAGCATAATCCTTCAGGGAAAAGTTATTTCATGAGACATTTTTTGTAAGATCCTCAAGATAATCAAAGATTGATAATGATAATGAGCATTAAATAGCAACATCATTAGTAATAAATGATTCACTTTTGGTAATAAAAGAATTGGATTTACCAAATGATTTCCTAATTTATTAAATTATATATATATAAAGAAAAGGATTTCATCAAATCAAAAACAAATTTTTCAAAATCATAGATGATTATTAATGAGTTAACACCATTAAATTTATCTGAGAATGAATGATCAACTTCATTCGACCATAACAATCAGAAGATTAAACAGTATTATCATTAACAAGCTCTCTTTTAGTACAGTTTTCATCAGTATTATCTTCCTGTTGCACTATCCATGCAAGAAAGTTTTAACTATCTTAGAATCCCTTCCCTTAAAAAGATTGGCAGACACAATTAATAGAAAAATTATCAACTATGATCAACTTTTTCTCAGAAAAAAACACTACTATTATTGATACATTTACAGAAGTCAGAATCAATAGTAAGAAAAATGTCAATATCAATTTTACTTAAGACAAGAATTGGAATCCAAAATTAAATCAAGATGTAAGAATAGAAGAAAGAAAAGCTTCAATAACAGAAATATTTTGAATTTCAGAATGATTTTTATCAGCCATATTTAAAGTGGAGAATAATAATCAGAAAATAATAATATTTTTTTTACAACAGCTGTATAATCAAATAATAATTTTATACATAAAAAGCTTTTTTTTTTTTTTTTGGTTTTATGTCAGGTGATTCGTTAACGTTAAATAGATTTGTAACATTTGAAAAGGGCACCAAAGCAGGTGCTAAAAAAAGCTTTTTATGTATAAAATTATTATTTAATTATACAGCTGTTGTAAAGAATTATTATTATTTTCTGATTATTATTTTGTGGAAGAGCAGCTTAAGGATTTTTATTCCTTTCCAATTTTGATATTAGTAAAGTGCAGAATGCGGAAAAATCTGATGCACGAGAAACTCTATTATAATAAAACTGCAAAATTCATATCTAAGGTTAAAAAAACTATACATTTAAGAAATATCAGATATAGGAGATGACATATGATACACAGATCAAAGAAATTATAATTGAAAATAATAACTGAGTATATATAAATGTGTTTATGTATAGCTGCAGTAAAAGTAAAAATATAAATATTAAATTTACAAATAGAAAATATAATAGTTGTTTAACTAACAAACTTTAAAAGAAAATTAAGATTTAAAATAGAAAATAATAATAATAATCCAGTTAAATAAAGCAATTGTATAATAAAAATGACTAATTTTATGCATATATAATGTATCATTTACCTTATCAATAGCCAAAACATTGGGCAAGTCAAAATCCCCATACTGTAACCTAACAATTGTCTGAGATAGAGAGAAAATATAGCACATAACTGGCTGCAGATAAATCTCTATCCAACGCACTTTAAAACTCTCAAATCTCAGATTCTTTTATAGTGTAAATCTCAAATAACGAATGCAATTACAGACAATAATAATGATGATAATTACCTTAATAAAATACTCTTATTAGATTGCAATTATAAGGTTTGAAAATTCTTTTCTCAGGGTTCATGTTATAAGCTTAGATATCTTAAAACTTTCAATACTAGCTCATGTTTCAATTTTTTGGTTGTATATCAGATTCACATTGTACTTTATAACTTTATTCTTGATATCTTATGCTTCAATCAAATATGAAAAGCAAATACACAAAAGTGAGTATATCAATACTTAGAGGATTAATAATTATCTTACAAAACATTCTTTAAAGCATCTAAATTTTCTTCATGTATAAATATTTTATTTATCCAGCATACAAGTAAATGTAAGTGTTTAATCTTATAATAAACTAATTTATAATAATTGTATACATTATGAAGTAATCCAGCAGGTAGAAAGGGTACATTTTAAGCTACCCAAAGCATTACAAAAACACATTTAAATAAATAGAAATTAACATATATCTTATTACAATGCAGGTAAAATGAATAAATAAACCAAATAAATATTAATATTTGACAATTGAAATGTATTCTTTTTAAAACAATGAATAATAAAACTTTATTATTATGAGATTTTCTGGTTAATGAATGCAATAGTAATGGCAACAAAATAAAAACGTATTTTAATAATAACAAAAATATTTATTCACAATAAATATTTAAAAAATAATAATAATAATTTTAATTTAACAAATTAAGATGAAGTATTTGTACAATTTTATGATAAATATTCCCTGTAAGTATTGCTACAAAATCATAACTTTTGCACTATTTATTAGATTCTCATAATTATCATCCAATACATCTCTCCAACTATCTTGCACTAAGGATAAACAACAAATATATATGCCATATTAGGCCACTAGCATGAAATTAATTTCCTAATGACATCAACTACATCTCAAAACCAGTGTGAGAAAGCATTTGTTCTTATATTATAAAAATAGCATATCTTTTAAATTATAGGTACATTATTATGATACAATTAGTATTTATGAGAAGCAAGGAAATAGATATAAAATATACATTATAATTCAAAACTGTTTAAAATATTAAATTGCAATAACTAGCAAATAACCATAAAATAAATATGCCTTGAAAACGCCCTTAAATATTCAATAATAAATTTAAACATTGTAATATAGGCAAGGGGGATAATAAATAATATACGAACAGGCACCCATTACCTATATTCAGGCAGTGCTGAATGATTAACAAACCACCTTCATGGAGGGGCTGAGCATATGTAATAGTAAGAGAAAAAATATTAACACCAATTGCCAAATTAGCGGCTGACCCCATGCAGCATATCAATAATTTAAATCATCAATGCATAAATATAACAACAGCAATAATAATAATACATAAATAGTCATTCACACACACTCTCACATGTATAATAAAATATTTATCAAATTCATTAATATATGTGAACTCACAAGCTATAATAGTATAACAAAACTACATATTATAATTTTATATGCTATTTAAAATTCGTGCACTGACTCTCAGATACTCTACATGTTCGCATACCATTTATAAAGGTTATTTTACCCGGTGCAACAATTTCATATATCATATCAAATACTAACCCAAAGTACTCTTAATAATTAAAATAAAATATTTACCTAGATATACTTTTTTTTTTGTTAAAAAAAAACAAAAACACACTTTACATATATTTTCTCTTACCAAATTTCTTGTGCAGCAATTATTATCATAAATATCCCCATAAGACATATAAAATATTTAAAAAATAATCATACAATATAAAATTACAATTACTTAACAGCAAAAATAAATTTTAAATTTATAAAACATATTTATATATACTCAAGTCTTTTACCTGTTAAATTAACTAAAAGAATTAAAGTTCTTGCCATAATGAGAATTACTTCCTTTAGCAAGAAGTCTCTTTTGTTTTCTTCTTAGCTAGAAGAGACTTTCATTATAGAGATTTATAAAAAACACACACCCTAAGACTTTAAATTATGAATTTCTTTAAATATTTTCTGTGGTTACAATTCAATTAATAAAACAATATATTGGATTGCCTGGAACAGATTAATGAAGAGCGAAATAACTCCATCATAAGTTTTTCATAAGCATAAAATGAATTTGAACTACTTTTTCTTTAGTTGAGTGGCAAAAATAAACTAACAATCAACAAGTAGATTACTTCTGGATACTTGCTTAATTGACATCAGCTGAAAAATAACAAATATCAACAAAGTCTTTTTAAAGGTTTTAAAAGAGACAATTTTAATAACTTTTTCCTCGTTAAATTTATAAAAAGCATTTTGTCTTATTTTTAAAGTTGGTTAAGACTTGAAGATAATTCATCTTTTACCTTTTTTTTTCCTTTTAAAATAAAAAGAATATATAGCTTCAGCTTTTCTTTATAACAAGAGAAACTGCAACAGCCTTTTTACTAATAATATTCCATATAACATATTAGTTTTAAAAGTTAGAATGAGTGAAGTATAATCAATAAATTAATTACTTGTTATAACTGTCAGTTTCAAAATAGATATGATAAATATTAGAATTAATGAGTAATAACTAAAGGCTCAAATTAACTAATAATTTTATGATAAGGCAAAATGCATAATCATCTCCTGTAATCTTCAGGTAATTTTTCAGTTCCAACAAAATAATGTGAAATTAGCATTCTTTCATGATTATCATTAAATGTATGGCTTAACATATAGTATAGAAAGATTAACACAAGGATAACTATTAGCTTTTCATCCCTTCATTAAGATAAATTAACTTTAAAAAATAAAATAAAATTTAAAAGTGAAAACTAGTTAATTTTTTCCCCTTCTTTTAATTTTTAATATCACCTTCTTTTCTATAATTTCAATCACATTTTTTTTAAAAAACATCTCCCTTTATACACTAGTACATGAGTAATTTTGCTGCATTATTTTCATGACATACCATTGTCCAATTGATTTTAAAGTATTAGAGGAAGGACATTTAACACTATTGTTAAGGTGACCTTTTATTTAATTTAGCCATGACCCTTCTAATTAAAGAAACTTATAAATCAAGTGATATTGTTACATAATTATCTTTAAGAAAAAAAAATTATTTAACTTAATAAAATAATATATTTATTATACACTATTGATTAATTAAATATCTTTTTATTTAAAACATTTATTAACCTTATTTTACTTGAGAGTTCTTTATTATAATTATTATTATTCAATACTGTTATAAGTAATAATTTCATTTTTAAAATAATTAATACTTTTATTATTCCCCAGTCTTACTTTACATACATACACTTAAATATCATACACATACGTATTTCAGGAAATAACCTACTTTTAAACAATAATAATTCACCTACTTAATACAATTTATTAAATCTAAAACTTCTACTTTCACTCAAATATCATTCAGATAATTAACACTTTATTTAAATATTATTTTTAAAGGCATTTACTGATGAATAAACTATAACACACTTAATAAACTATATAACTGGCAAATGTTTATATAAATTTATTTAGTATAACTACTTTAAAACAGTAGACCCTAAAAATAATATTTATTTCAGTTTAGACTGTTAAAATGAGATTCTATGCATCTACCAACAAGCTTAATAATATTTTTAAATGATTATTAACAAGCATATTTAATAAACTATTTTATTGACAATTGGGATGTTTAACTAATACCTATATAGCTTAATTAAAATAAAGTTAACTGAGAACAAGCTTAGTCTTATTTAAGGTTAAAAAAATTTAATTATTACTATTATAAGTTATATTTAACCCTTAGGAACTTAAATATATGGTTACATTAACAAATGAAGCCAACATTTTTAAAACACTAAATTAATAAAAACTCAATTTTTATAACTTAAAACTAAATAATAAAAACATTTGAATATTCCAAATATAAGAAACAATATTTTAAACTCAAAAAAAAATATTAATTATTATTATTAATTATCTAAAACATTTACAAATCTAAATATATATTTATGTTTACAAAAAAAATCTTCAATTAATTGAATCAATAGTAATAACATTAAAAAAAAGTCAATAGATCTTGAAAATGACCATAGAAAATAGTTGAAACATAGATAAGATTAATGAATGGGATAGATATATGAATGTAGAAAAATTGGTTTGTTGAATAAAAAATGTGTAAAGAAAATAAGATGGGTGATAATTTTTGAATACTGGAATGGGCACCAATTTTGAAATTAAAAAAAAAGAAGATATTTATCTATTTAACTATCATGGAATAACAAACCACAAATTTCAATCTTAAAAAAATACCTATATATGTATTAATAATGGTATGTCATGTTCCAGTTAATTCACAAAAAATAATTTAACATTTGGATTCAAGTAGAAAAGGCTTTAATGATGAAAATTAGAGTTTTTTCACCATTATTTTCTCTAAACTTACTAGATTTAATTTATTGTGCTTGTTTATTTTTTTTCTGTTTCTGCTCTTTTAAGCACTTGTTGTACAAAAAGATCATAACACAAAACAGAAAAATTTCTGTATTTCTTTTCATTGTTTACTATTTGATTTACCTAGATGTGTTTTCTCACAGCTAACATTATTTCTGATATCCTGAATAAAATTGATAATAGATTTTTATAAATTGTAAATGTATAACAACAAGGTTAGTAATAACAATCAACATTCTATCCTTAGAGATTACTATTCATTTACCCTTTTGTGATATTTATTGTACTAAAAGTACAGCTTTTTCAAAATACTTTTAAAGATAATTCTGCTAATAGAATCATTTGAAATAATAACTATTATGCATTCGTACATTTTATTCTTAGTTAACATTATTAAACTGAAAATTTGAATTTTTTCATATATATACAAAATATCCACATGTAATGCTTCTTCTAACTGGACAAATAAACAAAAAATTTTAAACACATTGCAATACTCATAATTCAATTCAACTTCAAGTTACTTGTATATAATTGTAACTACAGAAAGATAGTTTCAATTACTTATTTCAAGATAAAGACATATTTATTTAAACCACCACAAATTAAATGGTCTAAATTTAAAATATAAACAAAATAAGCAATTATACCTTTCATCTACTTTGTAAAACACAACCCTGCCTAATAATTCAACATGAATACCCATGCACAATGATAATTAGAGAAATAAACAAAGAATTATGATCAAGTAATGATACCCATAATGCAATTTAATGTTTTCTAATCATTGCTAAGCAGTTATAAATAAATGACTTCCAGTTGAATTGGATAATAAGTGTTGCTAAGTGGTTATAATTCTTATATATTGTGACCTTTTATTCGTGTCCCTGTATTAAATAATACAAAATTTTAAATCATAATAATATATTTAGCATTAAAATCTTAATAAAGTGGATTTAAATAAGGACTGCTCTGGATGCACTAGGAAATCTGCTTGAGTGGAGATGAGATTTCAAACCCAGTCTAGGCTTTAATTAGGGATAAAATAACAACTTAAAAGTATTGTTATTAATTGGGAGATAAATATATTGCTATTTTATTATTGTTGAATAGCAATTGAAATAAATAAATAAATAAATTAAAATTGTAAATCTTGTAAAATGAATCGTTATAGTTAATCCTTAAGCATATTTTTTTTTTGTAGTGAATTGAAAATAATCTTTGATTTTATGGGTAGTTATTAAAAACAAAGGTAGAGGGGGTAATATTAATATATTCACACTAAGGTTATTGGTCAATTTGTTACCACAATGCTTTGTAATAAAAACTATATATTATATAACAAAGTTGTAGGAGGGGTGATTAAAAAAAGAGAGAACTAGAAACAACAGACTTTGATTCTACTCTTATAAAATAAGGAAGAAAAAGCTGAAAAATCAGAAAAATTTGGAATTTAATTGAATACGGATTATAATATATTGTTATCTAAAATGATGGAATAGAAATCTCAAAACCTTGCTATAATTTCAACACTGTTTTCAGTCGATTGATGGTTCCTGAAAGTTAAACTGCAAAAGAAGAAATGGTTACTATCTGGATAATAAGTTACTTCAAACCCAGAACAATTTCAAGAAAATGTATGGAATTATTTTTATTTTATTGATATTGGTTAATTTTCAGATTTTAAAATGATGCATAAATTATTTGGACTTAAAAAGAAAAAGTTGATAATGTTGATTTTCGCGCTATATTTATTATTAAGTAGAAAAATGTGCTTACTTATAAATGATAATTTCAATAAAATAACTCTAAATAATTTTAAAGAAAGATTTCAGAAGATATTACAAACAAACTCAAAAGTCATTTTATATCATATAATTTTAATAAAGTTAAAAGAAGATTATGTAATTTTGTTCTCTATTCTTTCTTCATAAATAAAAAACTCATCTGCTAGGTCGTTTTAGCGCGAACTTGTGTAATGATAGAAATGAAATATTACAGATTAATTAAAATGCTAAGGATATCGTATTTATAATTGGATAAATTATTCTTAGTATTACTAAACAGTTATTATTTCGCCAATGGAAATGTAATAAAAATAAATATTTACTTTAAAAAGTTTACTGTGCAACGTGTATAAATAAGATTTTATAAAATGTTTGAAAAATGTTCAAATTACTTACAGTTGTTACAGACATTTCCCACGGAGGAAAGAACAGAATCAATAAATAATTTTTAAAAGGTGAAAATATTAATTGTAATGAAACTTTAAAGTCATTTTCAAGGAAAATTATCTGGATTAAAACGTGGATAAACCGATTTTAATTGTGATACACTTGAAAACATTTGCATATATTGCCTTGTTATATTAAAATCGAACAGGATAATAAATATATATATATATATGCATTATTTGGGAATGTTTACTCATCATAATATCAGTTCTTATCATTTTAGCTCACAAAGATGAAATGGACTTTCATTGATAGGATAAAATCTAATGGAAGAAAAAGGTTCATTTATTTTTTTTTTTGTTATTGCTATGTTAGGTTAAATGATTTCACAAAATTTATTTATATAAAATATATAGATAACGCTACTGTCTGCTGATACGAGACAGGGACGCGTATTAACTAATTATTGGCATCACATTTCAATAAATGACAAAAAGACTTTTAAAGCAAAATGATATATTCTATTCCTTGGGCTAATAGCATTACGATAATGTGCTTGACGAGATAGGAACATGTGCGAGGTGCTTTGAGTAATTATACAAGTTTAAGAAAATATTTGAAAATTAAGTGTTATAAAATATTTATTGATTTTGAGAATAGTATGGATAAAAGCTTACTAAGCAACAAAGTGGGAATGTGATCAAGGCATTTATTTGATAATAATAATAATAAAGTTACATTGGGAGGTCAGTATTGCTGATAATGAATTTATTAAAATTGGAGGATATGACACATTTAAGTCATGGATGCTTTGTCAAAATAAATATAAAATAAAACAATATTGAATATCCGGAATGATTACGGAGGGCATCTCGCCGCTAACCCGTAGGAAGTATTTTTATGAACAGCCGAAACTTAGTGACTGGGTGACGATTGCATTTAATTCCCAGGTGTGTCATTTGTGGACACACTCTGCCTGGAAACCGCAAGAAGCGAAGAGAACGGCCTTGGCCGTGTAAAGAATCCTTGGAAAATTAAAACAAAGCGGTCTCAACAACCAATTCATTTACCAGCAATACGAGACTAGTGTATATAAAACATACTGAATGGATTTTATTTGGATTAAGAGAAATGCCCAATCAAATTCCCAGAAATTCATTTAAAAGAGTCCGCACATTCTCGACGTCAATGATGAACTGTAATTAAAGTAGAACCCGGTAATTAAAATAGGAAAATGCATGCTTGCGGGTTTGAAAAGTAAGTATAGATTTATATACGCATTCATACATTAGGGCACACATTTAATCTTGACCTCGCACATACTCTCATATTAGATTAAAATCAATAACATCTAGATTTTAAACTATGTGATTATATTATACAATAAAGAAAAGAATCGCCCTCGAACGAGTGATTTGCAAGATAATAAAATTGGAAATTTTTTAGAAATTTAAAATATGCCTTCATAGCGGCGTCTTATTTTCAACAAAAGGAATAATTCATTCGGTCCAAGACGATTCTGACACATTATCATAATAAAATAACAGACAGATTAATAAATAGAAAATATTAACCCAAGGATAGAGAGCAAAATATTGATTATATTTAAACACATTAAAGAAATACATAATGAAGTTATGTGAAATATAAGAAACACAATTTAAAATAGCTATAGCATGTTAGTTATCACAAGAGGGTTACCTCTGGAGAAGCATTTTAGGTAGATTGATGGTCGGCAGGTTTTTATATAATTTAACAGCAAAATCTGGAAATGTTCATATTTTTGGCGGCAGCAGCAGTTCCGGGGTTCCTTGTGTGATAACTTCCGATGGTCTACGGCAGCATATGACCATTCCGGAAATAGCCTTCTTGTGCTCTACTCCGTCATGTCAAGATTTACAAATTACTACAATAATTTTGGTTAGAAACCTTAGACCTCAGAATGATTTCTCTTAGAAACATTAGAATGGAGAACAAAAGAAAACCCTCATTTTTATATTAGAAATTAACAATAGAACTGCCTTGGAGCATTACAAAATATATCGGACTTATCAGTTGTAATTAAATCTATCCGAATGTCTAAAGGAATTCAACATTTTTAATTAATTTCTTTTGTTAATTTCCCTGTCGACATTAGAATTACAAACTAGATTTAATTAAAAATTCCTTTTACTAATTAAAGAAAACCTTAAGTGGACATCTGCTGTTTTTAGATAAACTTATATAATATTAACTAATTAAACTATTGTCCCTCATTTATTTTAACAGAAATATTTGGAATGACTTTTATTAAATTAAACGAAAATTACTTTACTTTTAAATTGCAATATTTGAATCTATTTACTAAACGAATATTTACTAAATGAATTTTATTTTAAATCAAAAATATATTACGACGGTAATATATCTTTGTAAATAGATTCAAACAAAATAACTTTAACAATTTATAAATTTGATATGTTTTAAAATGCATGTCATAGTGTGTGCGCAATTACGACTTATATAACCTACTCTTTAATAAATCAAAATTATGTATATGTGAACATATACATAATCCATAATATTTTATTTTATTTGGGAATGAGTTATAGATATAATATGAGCATTGTGCTCATGGTTTAAAATTAGGCGGGATTTTCGGTATATACGCGTATTGCAGACACACTACGATAGATTGGGGTTCAAACTAAGATATGAGGGTAGGAAATAGGTGAGAAAAGGTGAAACGAAGATCTGTAAAGCAGACCTTACTGTTTCACACATTCCCTTAGTGACGGAACAAAAAAAAATTGTTAAAAAAAAAAGATCTTACAACAGGTGTCCACCCATGAAACCTGCACAAATAAAAAAATTTACAAGATAACCCATAATGTACAGGATATAAATGTAATGAAGAAACGAAACTGAATTATATACCCGGATCATATTAATAAATCTACCATCTAGCAAACATTTTCTATTATCTTCCCCCCTTCAACAAAATTTTATTTAAAAATCTAATAGTTTAACATTGTTTACATCCGATCTCCTTTCTCATTTATCCTGTGACGTGTCCATTTTTTTTTTGTTGTTGTTGTTTTAAAAAAAAACTACTATAATCCTGGGTCTGGTGGGTAATACCTGCCTTTATAATCTGATGACTGCAGTCTTGGATTATCAGGCCTCTTTACCTTGTCTGATGATTCTTTAGCCCAGGGACTGAAATCCAGAGTGGTTGAGAATTCGGCCATTTCCTTTACTTCATCCGGTTGGTATATTATTGCTATATCAGGTGGGATATTTTCCTTGTTTTTTTTAAATACTTCGATATTGGTGGTAAGCTTGGTTAGCTGGGTTTGAGGCCCTAGGTCTCATATATCACTTGCTGGGAATATCCTGTCTAAATATAATTTGGACATTTTTTTACTTCATGAAATATTTTAATATTGATAAGCTTGGTTAGCTGGGTTGGATGTCCTAAGTCTCGGATATCATTTTCTGGAAGTACACTTTCCAAATAAAGTTTGGGACATTTTTTAACTTCATGAAACATTTTAATATTGAGCTTGGTTAGCTGGGTTTGATCTCCTAAGTCTCGGGTATCATTTAATGGAAGTACTCTTTCCAAAGAAAGTTTGGGACATTCTTTAACTTCATGAAATATTTTAGTGTTGAGCCTGGTTGGCTGAGTTCAAGGTCCCAGGCCTGGTGTATCAGTCTTCTTTGCGGAATCATTTGTCTCTATTTTCTGGTTCAGGGATTCATCTGTCAATGACCCTACCGAGTTCAGGTCTGTTTCATCTTTTTTTGGTTCAACGACCCTTTTATCATCCTTTGTGCAGCATTTTTCAAATGCAAGTCGGAGGGCTTTCTGTCCCTCTCTCACTTGTGCCAATTCGTGGATGAGTTTGGTCAACTCTTTACATTCCTCAGCTCTCCTTCAGATTTGTTCTTCTTCCCATCGTTTCGCTCTTTCTTCACTTTGCTCCCACATCTCTATAAGATTCTGGAAAAGGATCTCATTATCATCTGTATTTTCCATGGCCTTGGATGATTATCATGATCGATGATGATGATGACTTTTATTTTATTTTATTGCTAACTATTTATCCTAAACAAAAATATTTTTTTTTGAACGAATTGGTGTACTTTTAAAACACAATGTATAGCACTGATAAAGAAGACTTTTACACTGTTTTAAGTTGAACTTACTAAAACTAATACGGTTAAAAAAAATACTATTAGTATATTTTCCTTGTTTGACTCTCTGCGATGATTATTACGTTTGATTTCAAATTTTATTAATGGCTAATAGGCTATCTCCCTCTCGGTTCTGTTGGCCTAATTACTGCTTTTATGTTTATCACTAAAAATCCCAACTACTACCCTTTTACTACTGCAAAAATTTCTTGTTTAAATCTGCTGCCAACATACATATATTCTACTGCCCGTACATAAAAAAAAATCTCTTAAATTCTATCTGTCAAAATATTTCGCTAACATATATATTTTTAAACTCAAGCAATTTTCATTTATATACGTTAACATTCGCTAGATCCGGGTATACTTATTTCATTCCTTCTTATTTAAGATTAGCATACATACAAGCAATTTTCATTTATATATGTTAACATTCGCTAGATCCGGGTATACTTATTTCATTCCTTCTTATTTAAGATTAGCATACATATAATTTTATTTACATAATTATTGATCCAATTCACGTCTCATTATTTGGTCTAAGAAAATTTTACACACGTTGGAAAAAACAAATTACATATAAAAGAATTTGGCCTGGTGACAAAATTTATTTTAGAAGTAACTCCGTTTAATGAAATTACCCTTGGGCGCCATGTCACCAGTTAAAAGGATCCATAGACTGTTAGCTTCCCAAAATGAATTTTAATAACTATTCCATTTAACTACGGGCACTCGTTAAAACATTCGCATTTTTTTATTGATTACAACATTTTATTTATGATTAAATTTTTTGAATTCCATACAATAGCCTATTACATATCTAGGTCATTACCGTACAAAATTATTATTATGCTATCTTGCGCGTTGAGCCGATAAAACTTTATTTTGATAGAAAATACAATATTTGAAATATTCATAGATTGTCACAATATTCACTTGGGACAATATTTAAGTAATTCACGCCATGCGTATATAGCGTGACTTAAGTGAAACAATAAATACAGATAAATAGAGATGGCTCGTATCGCACTATAGCAAGTTTGGACAAGTTCTGATTATATAGAATAAGTAATTGAATGCCCGAGTCAAACAAAATATATGAAATATACACGCAAACAATATAGATAGTATAGAGTTTGAAAAGATATTTTATATATCAAAATATAAAGGATTTGAGTGATTAAATACGAAACAAAATGCTAAAATTAAGCTACAGGGATGTGGGTGTTTAACTAATTAAGATCTACAGGGATGTGAATGTTTAAATAATCAAGGCTCCACGTTTGGGGAAGCCATGGACCCAGAAAAAAAAATATACTATGTAACAGTCAGAATTGTCTATCTCGCTAACACACTGCAGAATTCAAACCCCAGACACGAAACTGAACATTCTAGGAGGGGTTGCCTTCTAGATAAACTAAGTTTGAATCTAAAGTCCAAATTTCACAGCGCCATCTATGTGATAACGCATCTGATGCCACTACTAGTATAACCTTTGACCGGTGCCTGGTGGTCAGGGAGAAACAAAAGACTCTATACTAAAAAAAGTTTGGGTGGCTAATTAACGTCTATGGATTTACAAAAGAAATGCAGAATATATATATATAGACCGAGACAGTGATAGGAATTAATAAAATAAGATATCAAATTTAGTTTTAAATGATTTCACAAAATTTATTTATATAAAATATATAGATAATGCCACTGTCTGCTGATACGAGACAGGGACGCATATTAACTAATTGTTGGATCACATTTCAATAAATGACAAAAAGGGTTTTAAAGCAAAATGATATATTCTATTCCTTGGGCTAATAGCATTACGATAATGTGCTTGACGAGATAGGAATATGTGCGAGGTGCTTTGAGCAATTACACAAGTTTAAGAAAATATTTGAAAATTAAGTGTTATAAAAAATTTATTGATTTCGAGAATAGTACGGATAAAAGCTTACTAAGCAACAAAGTGGGAATGTGATCAAGGCATTTATTTGATAATAATAATAATAAAGTTACATTGGGAGGTCAGTATTGCTGATAATGAATTTATTAAAGTTGGAGGGTGTGACACATTTAAGTCAAGGATGCTTTGTAAAAATAAATATAAAATAAAACAATATTGAATATCCGGAATGATTACGGAGGGCATCTCGCCGCTAACCCGTAGGAAGTATTTTTATGAACAGCCGAAACTTAGCGACTGGGTGACGATTGTGTTTAATTCCCAGGTGTGTCATTTGTGGACACACTCTGCCTGGAAACCGCAAGAAGCGAAGAGAACGGCCTTGGCCATGTAAAGAATCCTTGGAAAATTAAAACAAAGCGGTCTCAACAACCAATTCCTTTTTTACTACACTGCTAGTCTTGGGGGATCTCAACCATACTTGATCCCCTTCCTGAAATTGGTGACATTGCATCCGTCCCCTCTTTATGCGATTTTCGGCTGCCTGGGCCAACCATCTTCTAGCAGCTTCTTGGTCACGAATAGGGTCAATAACTATTTCATCTAGTGGCACCAGGTTTGGAAATAAGTTGCGACATGGCTTCCCATAATGAAGGCGTTCGGGCGTAAAACCGGTAGACTCATTTATCGTCTGGTTTATACAGTTAACTATTTCTGGAGTTTTATTTACCCAATCCCGGTGGTTGGTTGATATGTAGGTGCGAAAGAGACGATTGAGTTCTCTCATGACTCTTTCGCATGGGTTAGATTGGGGATTCCTAATCGATGTCAACCGATGAGTGACTTGTTGCTTCAAAAGCCAGCCCTTCCATTCCCTAGAGGTGAAGGCTGAACCATGATCTGATAGAATAGAATTAGGTTTTCCCACCTCAGGGAATTGTTTATCTTGGAGGGTCCGAATCGTATTCCTTGAGTCTGCAGCCCGGACAGGATACGCTCGTACATATTTGGAAAAAACATCATAGGTCACGAGTAAATATTGGAAATTTCTAAATTTGGGCAATGGGCCGTAGTGGTCGATTGCAATTAACTCATTGGGCCTTGATGCAGTTATGGGTTTCATAGTTCCAGCGTAAGACTTGTTCGGAAACTTAGTCCGGGCACACATTGCACATTTCCGTAACACTGTGAGGATCTGTGTGTACATACCTGGCCAGTAAAATTGACATCTCAAGGCTTCCTCAGTTTTCCATGGCCCATAATGTCCCAAGGTTTTGTGGACATGTTCGATCAGTTGCATCTTAATCTTATTTGGTGTCATGATTTTCCATGGGCTCTCCATGTCTTTGGTCTTACATTGGAGGATTCCATCTTTTAAACGGAATTGGGAGTATCGCCATGCATTTCTTTTGTTTGTACACATTAGGTGATTGGTTCCCAGGTTGGAGATAATGTTAGCATATTGGTCATCTTGCCAATATCGTAGATTTGTCAAATCGGTTTCCATAGGGGTCTTCGTGGTTGTGGCCATGATTCTGAGGGTCTGGTCATTCAGATGAGGATTTTGTATACTGGCAGGTACAGGATGGCGGCTTAGGATATCTGCCACAATGTTCTCACGTCCTGGGCAGTAAGCCACTCTGTATTGAAACTGTTGGAGGGCCAGGCTCCACCGGATCAATCGATCATTTGTAAGGAAACTCTTATTCAAGAATTCCAAACATTTGTGATCGGTTACTATGACCACATCAGACCCCAGGAGAAATTGACAGAATTTCTGGCACGCCCAAACGATTGCTAGGGTTTCTTGTTCCGTGGTGGTATAGTGTACTTCGGCTCCCTTTAAGAAGCGGCTAAAAAAATAGAGCACCTGATGCTTTCCTTCTTCATTAATTTGGAATAACACAGCCCCCAATCCCTGCTTGCTACTATCAGTCTGGATGTAAAAGGTCCTTGTAAAATCAGGATGACACAACATTACAGCTTGAAGAAAATTTTTTTTTATGTTCTCAAAATCCTTGTCATGGGCTTCGGTCCATTCCCATTTATGATCTTTCTTTAGTAACTCTATCAGCTTTCCTGTCTCATGAGCAAAATTTGGGTAAAACCGGTGATAGAAGTTACAAAGTCCCAAGAAAGATCGGACTTGTTTCCGAGTTTTTGGTTTGGGGAAGTGCTCGATGGCTTCTACTTTGTCAGGGTGGACTTTGACCCCATCCTCAGTTACAACATGCCCAAGGAATGTAATTTCTTTTACCGCAAAGCGACTCTTTTCCAAGTTAATAGTTATGTTTTCTTGGGCACATTCATGGAAAAATTGTTCAAGACATTTCAAATGTTCAGTGATGTTTTTTTGATGCAATTACTATATCGTCCACATAGCAGACCATATTTTTCTGTACCTCTTTGGATAGGACTTGTTTTAAACATCGCATTAGACCTGCCCCACTATTAATGAGTCCAAAGGGAACTCGCTTAAAAACATGGGTATGTCCTCCATACCGAAACGCGGTATACTTTCGGTCACGAGGATCTAGGGCCATCTGCCAATAACTGGCGGTAAGGTCTAAGGTAGAAAAGATCATCTTCCCTGCCAACTGGACAAATACCTCCTGGACCGGTGGCGGGATGTCTCTCTCAGGGATGGTCAAGCTGTTTAATTTTCGTGCGTCCAAACACAGCCGCAAATCTCCTTTTTTTTTTTTCACCACAACTAACGGATTGTTATAGGGAGATGGGCTCCGCTCAATAATGTCCCACTCGATCATCTGTTGAATCTGCTTTTCCACCTCATCTCGGTACTGGAATGGGATGGGGTATGTTTTGGATTGGGTGTACGATTCCTCCTTCACTCGAATTCTATGAGTATACCCCTTTATTTTTTCAGGAGTCTGGGCAAACACCTGAGCATAATTTTCTAATATGCTTTGGATACTTCTTTTATCTTTGGACTCTGTAATAGCTGAGTCATGGACCTTTTTTTCAATCAATGCGGAATCAACAGGCTGGATCAAGCAGCTCTGCTTCTCAGGTACGGCTTGGTGGGTCACTTTGAAATGTGTTGATTCATTGTCGAACAGGCATTTTCTTCCGAAATAATCGATAATTCCATGATTTTGGGTTAGAAAGTCGGAACCCAACACCATATCATAGATCAGTCCAGATACAATCAAGAAAGTATGGCCCATCAATCTCTCATTGATCTTCACCTCTAGCCAGATTTGACTGTTCTCGCTCATGATTCTTTTCCCATTAGCTAAGGTCAACTGGATGGGACGTGTTGGCAATTGCATGATTTCCCATTCTCTCTCTACACTTTTAATCCATGCCTTTGATACGATCGATGCTTGGCTTCCTGAATCCACTAGCGCTAATACCTTGGTGGATTCTATCATCACTTCAATAATAGGACACAAGCTTGTGGTTGTAACATTCTCCACGTTTTCTTTTTCCCATATTATGTTAGTCATCTGGCTACCATCTGGTTTAAACTGATTCCATTGTTTCTTTAAATATTCTGGGCATTCCTGTATGTCCCCCTTCCCTTGTTCTGGGTTCAATGTTGGGGTTCCATCTGTTTCTGGATTACTAAATCCATAGTCTATTGAAACCAAAAACTCAGCCATTTCATTTATTTTGTTGATCCGGCTTATGATCATCATTTCCTGCATCTTCATCGGCATGTTCTGTCGTATGGTACGGATAATATGTGATTCTGACCATGTGATATCTGGTAGAGATCTGAGTCTTGCGGCTTGCTTTAGAAAGAATTGCGCATATGTTTCTTGGTGATTAGTTGGGAATTTTTCATTGGTTATAGTGCGCAAAATATACTCCTGTCTTTCTTCGCTCCAAAAAATCTTGCATAGTGCCCAGCAGTACTCTTCAAGATCTGTTGGTTTGTGTGTCAATGATCGCCACCAGTCTTTAGCGGTTGCTTCCAAATGCTGGCTAGCTATGGCCATTTGTTCTCTATTGCTCAGAGCATATAGTGAACACATCACCTTCAGATTTTCCATATGTTCCTGTGGACTCTCCTGTGGTTCACCACGGAAGATCTGGATCTGCATAAATGGTGCAGTGATGGGTAGTTCCTGATGCCTCATTTTGTTTACTAGAATTCCCTTCTACTTTTTTTTTTGAAAAACTCTTTAAGCATGAAATTTTGGTTGCTATACTTTCTGACTTCCTTTTTATATTTCTTCGTTAATTCACTTTTATTTTTCTTTTGAAAGATAGTCAATTTTAAATGTCTCTGTGAAATATATTTTAATATTTTGCTTTAGACTTATTGTCCCTTCTAATTATTTGAAAATTAAGGCTTGTTTCTTTCTTCTTTTATTTTATACAGGATATACAC
Source organism: Epiperipatus broadwayi (assembly GCA_028023455.1). Taxonomy (NCBI): domain Eukaryota; kingdom Metazoa; phylum Onychophora; class Udeonychophora; order Euonychophora; family Peripatidae; genus Epiperipatus; species Epiperipatus broadwayi. The sequence goes on from JAQFVV010006236.1 coordinate 4,050,069, forward strand.
CTCTCTCTCCCTCCTCTCTTCAACTGTCTTCCTTTTGCCATTTTTTTTTTTGTTGCTGCCGACTGCTGCTGATAACAGGAAAAAATATTTGATCATCACATGTATGTGTATGATCTGAATTCAAACTGCCCTGCTGCTTGACTTTTGGTTGTTTTTCTGCACCTATAATAGACTCTTACAAAAAAAAAATTTAGTGATTTGTTTCTACAATATAATGTTCTGCTCATGATAATTATACATAGCAAAATAGTGGACAATAATTAAACTCTCTCTCAACCCCTAACATCCTGGTTTGAACTCATTTTGACATGTAGTTATTATATTACTGTTGGCACATTTATATGGCGCCAGCCAACAGGATATAACAAAAAAACAATTCCAAATACATCTGGGCTACTCAACTAGTAAATATAACTAAGTATTTGTTACACATTATAAACTCTATTACATATATAATGTACAGAAAATACACTAAATATGACATATACCTTGTTATAATTTCAAGGTTTATCATTTACGGTTGAAGTACATGGGTTTTATTTATAAACATTTTCATTTTTGCATATATAACTTAAGAAACATATTTTATATATTTGTAAAACCAGATACAGGAAAAAAAAATCACTTATGGGTGAAACACATGGGTATCGAAAATTTTTTTCATTTTTAAGACAAGATTTTTACATTTGTGGCTGTAAACATAGAATACAATATTTTTCTATAGTTGCACAACCAGATACCACAAAAACCATTTACATTTATGGTTGCAACACATGGACATTGGTTTTCATACAAATTTTTCACATTTTATATATATAAAATCGGAAAACAAACTCGGGTAGGAAGGAAATATACATATCTATCATCAATGATCTCTTACAACCTTTTTTTAAAACATACATATAAACAGAATTCAGTACTCAGGGTATGTGGGTGTTTATATCGAAGCCCCACTTGGGCAGCCAAGCCCGGAAAAAAAAATCCACTGTACCGGTCAAAACAGTGTGCTCACTTAACAAGGTTCCAAATCCTAAGCAAAAGTACCTCGAATCCGATCATGCTCGAGATACACAGGTCTGGAACAATCCTGAATTCTAACCTATTTGCCTATTCTTCGAATCTCTGACCCAATGAACAACAATTCTGATGACACAGTAAAATGACTTTAAATCCGTGCCCATAAGCAGAGCGGTAAAGCATAAGATCAGACTGATGATGATGATCGAGGTCGGAGTAGCCCAGGAATTACATTTATTATACTTATTTATTAATGCTAAGCTCTTAGCCAACGAAAATAGTTCTAAATATTAACTATAAACTAATAATTCAAAACAAACCAGGATTTACATGAATATATATATATATATATTTAATAAATGTAGAAAACGCATATATGTTACAAAATTGTTTCACGCTTGGAGGGATCTTATACATTTTGAAAACTTGGGATTTGTTTCATAAAATCCCCATTACATCAATAATTGAATAAATACCATTTTATAGAATGTGTTATAAGTTGTGCGGGGTTAATATGTCAATTTACAAGTGTTTACAAATAAAATGTTGTGGATGTACAAACAATCTACAAGATCGGAACAGATTCGGATTACAGAAAGATACACGATAATTTAACATTAATCATTTTGACAAATAAATATAAATGTACGGTCTCAATCATTTATTTACAATCTTAAAATCATCACATATGTTTGATAGGCATTGTTTGGACATAGCGTCTCTAGACTAAGTATACATAAGGAACAAACAATGCGCGATATTTACGAGAATGAATTATACAAATTGATTTACGTCTCTGGGAATCGATAAAGCTTTTTAAAGAAAAGCAGTTTTTAGATCAACATACTGAACGTATTTTACGAAATGAATCTTTATCTTTAACACATCATTGCGACTTTACTAAGATTAGACAACTGATCAAGTTAATAAGCAAAGTAACGGTACTAGCATACAATAACGAAAATAAGGCCTCAAGGCGATTGTGGATATTTCATCATTTAAAAGAATACTTTGAAATGAACTTAGATTGGATATGTCCGCACCTTCTGGCGGAGTGATATCAAAGTAGAGGCTGAGAATGAGACCCCAGATCATTATGTACTGCCATCTACAGCACATAATCCTCTTAAACTTTACATTCAACAGAGAGTAGCGTCTCTGGTTAGGAACGATTTTGAAAAGAAGGACGGGAGCTTCATGCTTTCGACGTCCCCAATAATAAAACGATCAAGAAATGGAAAGATAAAATATCAGAAAAGAAAATATATGCCAGCAGCGTTTCTATAATTTTATAATATCATTTAAAGTTTGAAAATGGTCTAACCTCTCGCGCAATAATCTGTTTCCAATTCTGAGTCATTTATCTAATCATTCGGTCTCAATCATTTATTTACAATCTTAAAATCATCACATATGTTTGATAGGCATTGTTTGGACATAGCGTCTCTAGACTAAGTATACATAAGGAACAAACAATGCGCGATATTTACGAGAATGAATTATACAAATTGATTTACGTCTCTGGGAATCGATAAAGCTTTTTAAAGAAAAGCGGTTTTTAGATCAACATACTGAACGTATTTTACGAAATGAATCTTTATCTTTAACACATCATTGCGACTTTACTAAGATTAGACAACTGATCAAGTTAATAAGCAAAGTAACGGTACTAGCATACAATAACGAAAATAAGGCCTCAAGGCGATTGTGGATATTTCATCATTTAAAAGAATACTTTGAAATGAACTTAGATTGGATATGTCCGCACCTTCTGGCGGAGCGATATCAAAGTAGAGGCTGAGAATGAGACCCCAGATCATTATGTAATGCCATCTACAGCACATAATCCTCTTAAACTTTACATTCAACAGAGAGTAGCGTCTCTGGTTAGGAACGATTTTGAAAAGAAGGACGGGAGCTTCATGCTTTCGACGTCCCCAATAATAAAACGATCAAGAAATGGAAAGATAAAATATCAGAAAAGAAAATATATGCCAGCAGCGTTTCTATAATTTTATAATATCATTTAAAGTTTGAAAATGGTCTAACCTCTCGCGCAATAATCTGTTTCCAATTCTGAGTCATTTATCTAATCATAATGAATAATAACGCTTCTATTTACAATATTATTAAACTAACCACATTTATATTTAAAGAATCGATTCCCAAATACGTATTAACTGGTGGAATTTGCCCTTCAGGCACCAGCAAAAAGGAATGGATTAATTATAAGAAAGTTCACGATCTTTTTAAAATAGAAAATTAAAGCAAAATTCATCCACAGTAAAAGTTTTTAATTTACTTTAAGAGTAACGAATTTAAAATGAAACCAAACTCGCGAGCAATTTCTATTTAATATAGACAAAACTCTATTGATAAGTTTTAAATAAAGCCCACCCTTTTCCCAAGTAAAACAATTATTTCCCCCCTTACTCGCGGATTTAGCGATTTTGGCACATTAAAAAAAATAAATTATATCTATACATTAAACAAAGTATATGAAATCTTAATGGAATCACACACATTTATATATAATTTAATTAAGTGTGAAAGATAAGTTAAAATACATGATATTAATAAAAGATTACTGAGAGAGAGTTTAAAAGCAAAATTAACAGAAGCTTATAAAACAATATATAAATTAAGACATGACGGTTGAACTATAGATTACAAAAGTATTGACTTATAAAGGCAGTTCTATGTTAAAAGGTTACCTAAGAAAAAAAACAGCATGGCGGCGTCATTAGCAATCAGCAGTCGGAAGCAATCATGTTGTATGGTCGGCCAGATGGAACATGGCACTTGTAGGCAGACAGTTCTTCGAGAGAAGAAGAAAAAGGTGCTAGATTCCACTACTCAAAATTCATCGCGCAGAACTTGCGTTGGCTTCTTAGAAGTAATTAACTCAACTGACTAAACTCCTCTGAACTTAACTACGACCTGAAGGTAAACTGAACTGACTTCCTTTGTTCTGTGGTCCCTTTTATAACATTTTAATACTGCCCAGAATGCAATCTCATCTACCAACCTTATCTCTGTAATCCCTTTAAAAAAAAAGCAACATTTAATTAGCAAAATATTTTCAGTTGATAAGGCCTGAAATACCATTTTTAACTGTTTTGAAAGATTTGAAAACAACTGATAAACAATTTGTTTTTTTGATTGTAATTAAGATTTATAAATTTTAATTATAGACAACGATTTGACCAAAGATAATTTCAGTATTTCAAGCCTTCCCCATTTTTTTCTTTGTTGTTACATTAAATGCACACAGATATAAAAATAATTACAAATGTATTTTCCAGCAATAAAATTATTGCTTTAGTCAAAATATATATACGCATCGCTCAAACTACTGTTTCATTTTTACTAAACAAAGATTAATTTCACTAATCTTTAGAATGATTCGGCATACAGTGTGTGAGCGAATAGCATATATTTATAGCAGGGTCTAAATTGCGGACCCCTAGGAGGTTAGTGTAGATGGTGACACATGAAGCATCGATGATGATTAGACATCGATTGGTTCAGTAAAAATAAATATAAAATAAAACAATATTGAATATCCGGAATGATTACGGAGGGCATCTCGCCGCTAACCCGTAGGAAGTATTTTTATGAACAGCCGAAACTTAGCGACTGGGTGACGATTGTGTTTAATTCCCAGGTGTGTCATTTGTGGACACACTCTGCCTGGAAACCGCAAGAAGCGAAGAGAACGGCCTTGGCCGTGTAAATAATCCTTGGAAAATTAAAACAAAGCGGTCTCAACAACCAATTCATTTACCAGCAATACGAGACTAGTGTATATAAAACATACTGAATGGGTTTTACTTGGATTAAGAGAAATGCCCAATCAAATTCCCAGAAATTTATTTAAAAGAGTCCGCACATTCTCGACGTCAATGATGAACTTTGTAATTAAAATAGAAAAATGCATGCTTGCGGATTTGAAAAGTAAGTATAGATTTATATACGCAATCATGCATTAGGGGACACATTTAATCATTGACCTCGCACATGCTCTCAGATTAAAAGCAATAACATGTAGATTTTAAACTATGTGATTATATTATATATTAAAGAAAAGAATCGCCCTCGAACGAGTGATTTGCAAGATAATAAAATTGGAAATTATTTAGAAATTTAAAATATGCCTTCATAACGGCGTCTTATTTTCAACAAAAGGAATAATTCACTCGGTTAAAGACGATTCTGACACATTATCATAATAAAATAACAGACAGATTAATAAATAGAAAATATTAACCCAAGGATAGAGAGCAAAATATTGATTATATTTAAACACGTTAAAGAAATACATAATGAAGTTATGTGAAATATAAGAAACACAATTTAAAGTAGCTATAGCATGTTAGTTATCACAAGAGCTCTTGGGTTAATTTAGGGTTACCTCTGGAGAAGCATTTTAGGTAGATTGATGGTCGGCAGGTTTTTATATAATTTAACAGCAAAATCTGGAAATGTTCATATTTTTGGCAGCAGCAGCAGTTCCGGGGTTCCTTGTGTGATAACTTCCAATGGTCTACGGAAGCATATGACCATTCCGGAGAGAAATAGCCTTCTTGCGATATACTCCGTCATGTCAAGATTTACAAATTACTACAATAATTTTGGTTAGAAACATTAGACCTCAGAATGATTTCTCTTAGAAACATTAGAATGAAGAACAAAAGAAAACCCTCCTTTTTATATTAGAAATTAACAATAGAACTGCCCTGGAGCATTACAAAATATATCGGACTTATCAGCTGTAATTAATTCTATCCGAATGTCTAAAGGAATCCAACATTTTTAATTAATTTCTTTTGTTAATTTCCCTGTCGACATTCGAATTACAAACTAGATTTAATTAGAAATTCCTTTTACTAATTAAAGAAAGCTTTAAGTGGACATCTGCTGTTTTTAGATAAACTTATATAACATTAACTAATTAAACTATTGTCCCTCATTTATTTTAACAGAAATATTTGAATGACTTTTATTAAATTAAACGAAAATTACTTTACTTTTAAATTGCAATATTTGAATCTATTTACTAAACGAATATTTACTAAATGAATTTTATTTTAAATCAAAAATATATTACGACGGTAATATATCTTTGTAAATAGATTCTAACAAAATAACTTTAACAATTTATAGTGCTATTAGATGGAGTGGAGAGTGGTGGGTCGTGTGAAAGTCTGTACTCATACCCTAATATTATAAATTTGATATGTTTTAAAATGCATGTCATAGTGTGTGCGCAATTACGACTTATATAACCTACTTTTTAATAAATCAAAATTATGTATATGTGAACATATACATAATCCATAATATTTTATTTTATTTGGGAATGAGTTATAGATATAATACGAGCATTGTGCTCGTGGTTTAAAATTAGGCGGGATTTTCGGTATATACGTGTATTGCAGACACACTACGATAGATAAAAGGTGAAACCAAGATCTGCAAAGCAGACCTTACTGTTTCAATACACTAAACCTATTCATCTCAAATTTTAATCAATTATGCAAAATATGATAATTGCCCTTATCATATTCTGATAAAGATATGGCTTTGGTATAATGCACTACTTTATAACTTTCGAATTCTAGATTTAACATACCGTAAAGTCCTAAATACACTGTTGTTTTGTAATTTAAGTGCTAGTTCAGCTTAAATAAGGTTTCATTATCTTATTCTTTAAGATAGGCTAAACAGTAATAAGTATACTTTGAATTTCATTGTATAAACTGGTTGTATCATTTGATGAGTATATAGTCAATGTGATACCAAGTGTTTGCCATCCTGGAGTTTAATTCAATGTACTGGTTTATTTTTTGCCATGTCTCTGAAATAAATATTTGTAAATATTGTAAATAAATCTTGTTGTGTTTAAAAATTTATTTAGTTGCCTGTAGTCTTATTGCTAATCACCATACACACTATTATTGTTATTGCTATCGACATATCAGAGGATTATATATTGAAATCATCATCGACCAATATAGTACCATTAACTATATGTTGATATATTATAATAATTTTGTTAAGCCCTATAAGTTATGAGTACATCTAAGGCATCATCACACAATAATCAAAATGTTATTAACCTGGAGTACATATTATTTTAAGTAATATATTAAAAGATAAACATAATATTGATTTAATTGGTTTAATTGAATCTGCAGATCTATCATTCACTGATCTTGATCACATAGTTTATAATTATTTAAGAGAAGTGTTTAGTTATTAAAAAGTTATTCCTATTTCTTAAATATTAAAGTTATAATAGTTATTGAGTTTATAAAGTTTATGTGGAACTGCTAAATATAGTTGTTGGATTGAGTTTATATTAAGAGCTGTTTTGTGCATTCTATTCGGGTAGTGGTAAAATCCCTCTCACTGACCCAAGTATATTTTGTATAATGATCTTTGAGTATTTGAACCCTGAGAAGAATTAGTTGCTAAGTTTCAAGGTAGAATTTGAATTTGTAGTAACTTTTACAGCTAGTTATTTATTATAATTAGATTTGAAAATAGATTACTTTCACTGTTTTATGAAAGTTAACCAAACTTTAAAATGTAAATTACTTCTTGTGTTGTAAAATGTATAACTTGTTTTAACTTTATGATAAATATTCTGGTTGTGTCAAGCTTGGAATCCCTATTTTAATTTAACTTATCTTCTTACCATTTAATACAATATTAGTTTATAGTTTAAGATTTCAGTCTCCATCATCGACATTATTCTTCAATTTCATCTTGATCATTCTTTTATTTATTCATTCTCATTTGGCATTAATTCATTATCATAATTGATTAATTATACATTAACCTTTATTCTTTTAGCATCTTAACTATTCATTAACTCTTATTCTATCATCATCTTAATCATTCATTATTCTCATACATCTTCGTTCTTTTCTCTTCATTCTTAGACTTATTTCATTCTACTATTTAATTATTACTTCTTTTAATCATCCATTTAGTGATCTACATCTTAATTTACTTATTATTTCATTTATAATTTTAATTTCATAATCATTCCAGAGATATAATTATTAGTCATTTATTGGTTGGCTGAATATCAAATTTAGCTCATCACATTTTGTTTGTGTGGATTTTAAAGCTGGTTTGACCAGAAGTTATTATCTTTATTAATCACCTTGTGATCTTCTTTAGATCTATAGTTTCATGGTAGTTTTGTTCAATAAAGGAATCATCTCATTAGTTTAACATTTTTGTTTCTTTATGCCTATATTCTTGATAATGAGAGTATGATAGGTTACAAAGGACGGATTTGGTGCCATGAAATGTGCAGCCAGATTCGTATATATGATTCCAGCATTCAAAGGGCAGGTCATAAAGGCGGATTATAGCACCAAACATGAGTCTACATTAGTTGATGATCCTAAGAGCAGGTCACAGAGGCGGATTATGGTGCATCAACTTCGGGGCATGATTCATTTATGACTAGTTAGATTAGTGGGAAGGTCACAATATATATGAATTTATAATAAGATGATAAAATATAGATAAATTACGTTTTCTGTGGAAATGCTGCAACTTACCTATTCTACCAAAATTTTTCAATGCAGTATTAATAATTTTTTCACCTTCTTCAACTGAATCTATAAAATAATTGCAGACATATAATCACACAAAAATAGATACAGAAAAATTAAATTAAAAGAACCACTAATATAAAAATTATCAATTTTCTAAAATTCATGTTATATTTTAATTCAAGCATCATTCATAATGCTTCTACAGAGTTCGAAATATTATATTATTTTGTTTGTTTATTATCTCTGGTATGTTTTGCTGGTGTATTATATTTTTGTCAAATGTGTATATGTATATATTTAAAAATTAAATTGCAAAATGTTGACAAAAAGATTAAAAGGAGTATTACAACAATAAACAATAGTAACATAAACATTTATTGATTTCAATTAATTCTATATATAATAATAATTAACTTAAATATTGGATGAGTTTTTTATGCAGCATTCTCTAATGTAGCAGAGATTCTACAATTTATAATTTAATAATGACTACGTTTTGGTGCACTCGTAGTGGCCAATGCTAGATGTCAAAATCCACTGACCATCATGGGCCAAGCACCTGAACGTCTTACAAACTCCTGAACAATAAACCACTCAATTAGTTTTAACTCTTAATCATATATTTAGAATTCATCTTTGTGTTTTGTTTAGTCTGTTTATTTACTGAGAACTATTATAAGTTGATTAAAGCAACCTGCTTCCTGCTTAATAAAATATAAGTATATGCCAATGCCATTTATTGACAATGAATCTTAGTAATTATATGAACAACAATTATCTTGCATGTCTTTAAATCTTTTTTGACTTTCTAGCTGGTCAAAAGAACATTATATTACTTTGATGATAAGATCATGTCCAAATACTTTATTATAGAGCACCCTTCCTTTACCATCACCCTTTCTGAGCATCATACACTTTTCTAATAAATTAGACCAATATGATCAGTGTTGAACAATTTCAACTTGGTCATTTATGTTTTAAATGAATTGATTTTAGAACAATATACTGTATAATGATGAAATGGTTGTTGGTTTTCTATCTGCTTTGATATATATGGGTGATTAGCTGTTTATTTATTTACATGTTTGTGTGATTTGATTAATTAAATTTGTTACATACATTTAAGGATATCATGGTATATGTTTTCGATATACTATTTATGCATAAATGTCTATTTAAAATTATGTATAATAATCATTTATAGTTAATTAGCTTTATGAAATTCAAGTCCTGGTCTACTATTTGTAAATTTTAATATATAATTATTTTTTATCTTTAATTAGATTCACACATCTCTAATTGTAATAATCGTTTATATATAGTAATTAGTTTCAGGTCATATAGATTCTTGTATATTTTTTGCCAAATGTATATAATTATGTATTTTCAAAAGTTTTCTTCCCCCTTTCTCTCTTGAATAGAATCACACATTTTTAATTTAAATATCCTAAGTCACCATATTGCTGTATGGGATGAAGGATGTTAATTTTCAGGATCATCCAATGAGATCTCTGCTTTGAGACAAAATATTGTATAGAGATAAAATGGTTGTTGATTTTCTTTATGCATTGATATGTGTGACTAAATATTATTTACATGATTGTAAAATAATAAAAAAATGAAAACAATAAGATAAGAGCAAAAACAATCAGAAGATCACCAACAGAGATAATTATAATTAGCATAAGTAATGAATATAACATTATTCATTAACAGCCATCCTATATGACTGAATTTATGAAAAGCACATTATAAAATATTAGGCTAATCACCATCAAGCCAATGCCAATCATGAGATATAATATTATAGAAGAGCAAATATTAAAACAGGCAAAACTCTCCATACAGTATTGCCACTCAATGCAAGTGAGAGTAATCAATGGTTGCCAGAAGGCTTGTGTATAAAATCCTCATCCAGTGCCTACTCATCCAATATCCCCAGACAAGTTTCTGGCTTGTGGCTTTCATCAGTGAGGAGTTTTGCCTGTTTTAATAACAGTTATAAGCAAGCATAAGAAATGGTGATCATGTGATGTTCATTGGCTTAAAAGCAAATATTAATAATTCTTCTGCATAAAGAAGACAAAATGCTAAAATATCTATAAAATTAAGCAAATATCAAAAATTGCTGAATTATTATATCAATGCTGATCATCATTAATACTTATGATTCCCAGGTATCATGAATATACTGACCATAAATAAAGTCATAATCACAATCATAAAATATATAACTGAAGTGTGTGGACTTGGAGGGTGGCCATCATTATTTTAGCATCATCTAAATAATTCTAAAGAGAACTGCATACATATCCATATATATACATTCCAGATCTTGGTTCACAAAGATCCTGATGACTCCATGTAAACTAAAACAATGACATATAATATCTAATCTTTCTAGTTAAACCACTAAACATCACATGATCACCATCTCTTATACTAGCACATAATTGTTATTAAACAAGGCAAAACTCTCCATACAGTAGTGCCACCCTGTGCCAACCAGAGTAATCAATGGATACCAGAAGGCTTGTGCATAAAATTCCTATTTAGTGCCTACTCATCCAATATCCCCAGACTAGTTTCTGGCTTATGGTCTTTGTCAGTGAGTAGCCTTGGATCTGAGAGCACTGCACCTAGATCTTAGGAATGCAATCCTTCAGCATGAAGACTTAATTAATTACTTTAAATTATTTATAATCTGATTTTTGTTGATGACGCTTACGAAATTTTTACCATTTACAATACGTCATTATTAAATTAAAACTTTAAACATATGTAAATATTTAATTTATACAGCGTGATGTTTTTTATAAATTATAATAATAACTGTAGCTTACTCCACTGCACATGTGCTTTATAGATCAAATGCTAATTACAATAAATACTCTCCTTTCCAGACACAAGATAAAGTCTTTTTAAAATATAGAATGGATCCACACAAGTTCCAAATGCTTCAGATTTGCCTATACAAATAGTTTGGATGAAAAGGATACAGTGGATCCATTCTATTTTTTAAAAAGACTTTATCTTGTCTCTGAAAAGAAGAGTATTCATTATAATTAGCGTTTGATCTGTAAAGTGCATGTACAGTGGAGTAAGCTACAGTTATTATAATTTATAAAAAACATCACGCTATATAAATTAAATATTTATATATGTTTAAAGTTTTCATTTAATAATGACATATTGTAAATAGTAAAAATTTTGCAAACGTCATCAACAAAAATCAGATTATAAGTAATTTAAAGTGATTAATTAAATCTTTACACTCTCAGTTCTAAATGCTTCAGATTTGCCTATACATATAGTTTGGGTGAAAAGGATAGAGTGGATCCATTTTATCTTTTTAAAAAGACTTTATAATCTGGAAAGGAGAGTACTGTAAAGCGTATGTGCAGTGGAGTAAGTTATAGTTATTATTATAATTTATAAAAAACATCGCGCTATATAAATTAAATATTTAAATATCAAGATTGAAAAATAAAACAATAAATGTTTAACATTGTTTAGATTAGTCACCAATCCAATGCATACATAAGAATGTAAGAGTATATCCATTTCCTAAAATCATTCTATAATTTAACATGGACAACTGAATCAAAATTTCTTTCTGGTTTTATATAACTTTTTCAATGTCTAACATATATTATTAAAAAAGTATTTTGCTTCTTCTCTTACTTGGAACCATTTTTTATTTGTAATAGTTTCTCTTTAATACAAGATTCTGACTTTCCGCATATGGTTGGTATGACAAATTGTACAATCTATCGACATAGGAATATAAACAGATTTCTTTCAATCTGTAGACTAGTGAATAGTTTCCCAAATTAATGAGCACAATTTGGTTAGTATTTGGATTCTTCATCAGTTTCCTGCAATAGTCCTGGAGTACTGCTATCAACTCCAGTAAATTTACTTTTCAGTAACAACTCAAAAACAATATCCCTTCATCCTTCATTATTGAAGGTACTTCAGTAGAGCATATTGCAACCATGCAAGGTGTGTTGGCAGTTGAATTTGAAGATTTTGCAGCAAAAAGAATATATATATATGTTAGATAAATTTTGGATATATAAAATAATATATAAAATAAATTTTTTATTTGATTAAACTTAGAAAATGTCTTTTCCTTGTGGCATACCCATTGCATTTTTTTTCTTTTTTAATAAAGTAAAAAAGAGCAAATTTAAATAATAAAAGTGACTACTGATTTGAAATGTTGATAAAAGTTCTGCAGAGTGTGACATTGGTAATTAAATATGGTCATGGTAGTTACAAGAGAACTTTGAGAACAAAAATCTAATGAAAGATAAAAGTTTAAAGAAGGAATTTGGTAAGTGTTCAACGTACACATGCGTGATGAGTTTTCTGGGGGATATAAAACAAATGGACATGAATAAAGGAGTTTTTTGCTTTTTTTTCTTGGATATGTGACAAGATGCAGAATTATCCTGTGATAATTGCCAATATTCAAATGGGCAGTTAGAAAGCCTGTATATTGCCGGTCTTTCCTTTGGACATCCATATAATGATTTAGAAAAACAATGTCGTCATCTGTCTGGGATAGAAACATTGCATAAAAGCTGGAACTTAATATACAGAACATAGAGTAATGGTCTGAGGATTATATTTATTGCCAAAGAATTATTCCACTATCTTACCAGTAAGAAATTAAACTTTGAACTCATAATGTTTATTAAAGTAACTTTTAAAATATTCCACATACCTTGTAAAAAAAAAAAAAAAAGAGAAGAAGAAATTAAATTAATCGATATTAATGAACTATAAATATGATTAATGGATCCCAGAAATCTTTATAATTATTATATTACTTTTTTTTTATTCTTGAATTGAAATAAATATGCTCTTACAAAAAAAAAAAGCAGCTTACAATGTGCCTTTGTTTAAGCCTCTAAAAAAATGTATTCACTCGGCGATCTTCTTTGAAAATTCAACTATTAATATCAACACACTTTAATATATCTCAAGTATTATTCTGGGTATCAAGATATATATACAATACACTTCCATTAGCTCATCTAAAATTTATGTAGTATAGGGTTAATATACGTTTTTATTTGTCCCCTTGGGTTGGAAGGGGGGGGGGATTTGTATTGCAGGGTAACTCCATTGTCGATTTAATAGGGATGTCTAAGCAGAATCCTGGTGCCTAATAAAAAAATAAATTTAAACTATTGAAGGTGACAATGTGAGTGAAAGTTAAAGCATATATTATCAAAAGATCTAAGTTTATATTCTTTGGGATATAGTTCTGTTTAATATTTATTACTTTGATTTATAATGTATTCATTAAACATTTTTTATTAAACTTACTTATGTGTAAAATTTCCTTTTGATCTCCTCTGAAAGGTAGTCCTTTCTTTCTTCCAAGTTTGTTTACATTTTCAGTATTTTTTCAAATACAGAATAATAATAATAATTATAATAATATTCCTTGTATTTCATGGCTGAAATTTTCTAGTTAATTTCCTTTAAATACTTTCATCCTTTTTAATTCTGGTACTCCTTTCTTTTCAACTCCATTATATCTTCTGATATCCATTTTAATTTTTACTGGTCATTCCATATTATTCAAACTTTTCTCCAATTTCTCATTTATTTTTTTCCAATTCAATCCACAGTTCATCTGGTTCACAATTAATTACATTCTAAACTTGAGATTGAATTCAAATGCTGTTCTTAAAAGCAATACATGTGATAAAAGTTATATGTCTATTAATTCCTCATCAATAATTACATTCACAAATACATACTCTTAGTAGATGCATATTATACACATACACACACACAAACAAATAGTGTACCAAGCTATAGCTACTGATTTGTTTAATCATCATCATCAATGAATGAATTTATTCTTTCCTATCCATTATAATATATTTACATATAGAAAAAAAAAATCTAGTTAAAATTCAATTAAGAAGTGAAAGATTAAGTTTTGAGCATAGTACAACAGATAAAGACACTAAATTTCTAAAATCTGATGCAGTATGCTCGTTTATTTTAATTTTTCACTGGACTAGAACAAAAATTTAATAACCATCCTTTGTAATATTATTTCAAATTTGACTCCTTAGTAGGTATTTTAGTATATTTTAGTACTTCCAATTTATTATAAATTATATAATTAATGTTATATAATTTTTTTTATTATTATTAAATCAAACTTAATATGTAACCATAATTTAATCTAAAAACTAATCTCTTATTATTAAGTAAACATATTTTAATTTCACAATAATTATAAGATAAAACTATGCTTTTATATCTTTAATTTATCAAATGCTTATCTAAATGACAAAAGTTTGAGATGAATTCTAAAACTTAAATTATATTTTATTATAGTAAATAATTTATAACTGTCATACCATAATTTGCAACAGCTTTTCCTCCAAACTGCTTAATTTCTTCTACAATCTTATCAGCAGCACTTACACTTCTCCCTTCTCCTTTTCTATCTCCACCAAGATCGTTAACTAAAATATTAAGCATAATATATGTTTGCGTCTATATGTGTGTGTGTATATATATATACACATACACAAATACATGAAGTATATAATTTAAAAGCTATATTTCAATATTTATGCACTAAACAGTTAAATTTTCATTTTATGTAAACATAAATTAGAACTTGAATTAATGAATAATAATTGTTCCTATTATTTATTCTTATTGTTCTTAATGAAATTTCTAATGCAACTCAAAGACTGAGATGGTATAAATAAACTGTTATGAGGTGGCAAACAATGACAAACTATTAACTGATGATAAAATGGTTGTCCTTGATTGTAATATTTTATTCTAACATAAAACTTTACATAATGTATATTCATTAAAGAATTTAATTTTCACTTACTTGAATACTGAAATTAAAAACTCTCATTTCAATAAGCAAAAATGAATGCATAATTACAAGAAAAAAAACTTTCATAAACCATTTTACAGAGTTGCACAGTGCAATAGTATAATAGTAGACCTAAAAATACAAGATCTATGAATTGTAATCTAATTCTGCAACTTATGATAATCAAATTTCTTATGAACTCCCAAACAATAAACTATTTGACTATTTATTGAATGCTTGAGAGTCAGAGAAGTCACAGGACTACATAGGTCTCTTTCTTGATCACATTAAATAATAAAAAAATATATACTTTTAAGTTTTTACAATTTTATATTAAGTAGGAACAAATTAAGTCTAAAAAAAAAATGAGCTAAATTTATCCTTTGGCCACACCCATTTTTACTCATTTTTTTGTTATAATTTCATAAACATTCAATATTTTCGAGTTAATAAGAATTGATCATTATAATAATAATTTTTTCATTAAACAAAAAAAAAAAAGCTTGCTCAAACATTAAATTCAGAGTCGAGTTTCAAATAAATAGTTTAAATCAACTACAAACCCACAAATTATTAGATACAATATTACTTATTATATTTATATAATATTTAATTTTTTATTGGTTTGACAAATAAATAATTACTATCTGCAAATGTTTAGATATTACTTTTTTTTTTTTATAAAAGAGCAGTTTTATTTTTTAAATATTTGGAACAAATAAATAATGCTAAGGAACAAAAAAAGAGTATACTAGAACTGAAAACACCTGATTCTTATGGTATTTCGTGCAAGGTTTGTGAATATTAATTTTTTAAAATCCCCACATTTATATATGCTTAATAAAATCTGATCAACAAAACTAATTTAAAAATGAGTCATGTTTGAATTTTTATCTCAGGTATATCTCTCTTAAAAGTCTAGAGGGTATAGTTCCATTAGCCTAAATAAACTTTTCTCCTTTTAAAAATGTCCTCATAAAAATAATTTCTGCATTCACTGCCCACTATACCCACTTTTTCGAGAACTGTAAGTGATATTTTGAGCCTTATTGTTTGGTAAGATGTAAATCGCTATTTTATCATTTTCAGTCTTGTAATTTCCTAAAAAGTTTGAAACATTGATATGCAATTTTCCTTTAAATCGCTTATTTCTAAACAATTCTTCAACTTGAAATCCCTAATCCTAGCACCGGTCACAAGACATTTATTTCTCATGGAAGTGAATCCAGTTTACATTTTATCCAGCTTTTAAATTTTTTTTACCTAAGTCTTGATTCAATGTATAAAGAATAGTGATACATTTTCTCATAGTCAAAAAGTACAATGTTTCCATATATATATATTTTTTTTTTGACTGGAGCAAATGAGGTAAGATTTCTGCCAATCTTCCTGAAAATGATTTGTTTTGTTGTCCCTACTGTCTCATATAAACAAAAAAAAAAAAATCTTAGTATAACTTAGATGTTTCATTAACAACAGCAATTTTTATATAATCCACAAATATTATTTGACAGGAAACTTCATGTAACCATATGATTTTTTTTCTAAAATATAGCATGTGTAATCGGTTCAGAAGGAAATTTATTTCCGTTATGAAGGATAACTTTAAAAAATAGTTTTGTAGAGTCATGGATGAGTTCCGCTAGCATGCTCTGCTCACAACCAAAGACTCTCTGATTATATTAATATCTTAGCAGAACTTTTTAAAGGTAAAAAAAAACATTATTTGATTTCACATAGTACTGGTAAAAAAAAAAACTTGATTATCATATTACAATAATTTTCAAACTTTAGATTAAGGACATTCAAATCTAACTGTGATAGTAAATGTCCATTGGGGAAATAGGTAACCATATGTTTTTTGTATATTCTTAAATGGCTGCAGAAAAGAGTTTACTGTTAACTGAAAGGAGATCCTTTGATTCCTCTGGAGATCTTAAAAAAACTGATTTAGGGCAAATTCCAAATGTTCATTCCATATGTTTATGTTGTTACAGCCATTAGTTAAACAACTTCAGTTGATTATTGGTTGGTTTTCAATAATGATGTAGCAATAATACAAATCTAGTAACGAAGTGGTCATTTACTTTTTCTGTTTTAGCTTGCTGTGCATAATAATTAACTTCACATTTATCAAACATTATTTTAAATCTGATTTCTAAATATACTAATCAGTTATTTACAAGATATTGATATGTTAAACTCTAATCTTCTTAATGAACATATTAGAAAACAGTCCATTAACCAAAGTCCATATTTTTCTATATTCAGTACCCAACACATCTATTAAACATCTTTACTTCAATTTAAACAGAGATTAACTTGCTTGTCTAAATATATAGATCTGATGCCAAGCAAGTGACTTCAGTTGTATTGTACCACTGGTCAAAACATGTTTAGCTGGAACTCACAAACTGTACTTCAAATCCAATCAAGCCCAAGATTTAGGTCAGGAACCAGCCTGAATTCGAACCCACTCTCTAAGCCCCAGATCAAACACCTAATGGATAACATAACAATGATGGCACATGAGAATTAATTCTTAAATCCGACCCACTAGCAGAGCGGAGAAGACAATGAGACCCATGGACTTAAACATATATATTAATAAATTTAATACTAGAGACGTTCCCGTGATAAAATCTAAAAATTTAATTAAAAGAGGCTTTACTAATGAATAGCTATAATCAATTAATGAATTGGACTGGTTTAATAATGAGACAGAAACTGATATATGATGAATTAGAAATATATTTATTGACAATTTCCTATATATTTTGATATAACCCATTACTTAGCGTTGGATAATGCACGCAGGCATTTTATTTATTAAACAACATTACTCTAGGCAATTGTACAAACAATAATTAATATTTGGGTTAAATAAATTTGTGGCTCAAATTTAATGAAGCTAAACATTATGCTATATAATAAATCACTACATTCCACTTATTAGTTATGCCGTTTCACAAGCAATTCGAGTGGCTATTATACATGTAATCAAACTAAGACTGGAGTGAAGCTTAATAATACATCTGATTATGACGAATTTATATATTAAATATGGGCATATAAAACAATTATGACGAATTTATATATTAAATATGGGCATATAAAACAACCCAGATAGCTTTAGATCGAACGGGTTTTCAAGAATGGTTCGGCTCACCGCCGAAGACTTCATATTAGGGAGGTAGAGTTGGTTATAAAGATTTGCACAAGTAAAATATAATAATAAAGTTGCTCTGCAGATGGATGAATAGATTTTAGGGTTTTCGTGATCAACACTGGTTTACCCAAATGACCGATCGTCAAGCTGCTAAAAGAGAACCCTGATTTGGTTCATACGAGGTGGGGGGGCTTACGTACTAATCTGGCCCTTAGCTCAGTCTTAGCTACTGCACTACCCATAAGAGAGGAAGATGGGCTGGACTTACCGTGGCTCCATCTTATATATATCAAAAAAAACAGCACATGGATAAAATATTGATAAATTTCACATCCGCCAAGCCGAAGTATATTATAAATTAAATATTATACCATACGTGAACACTAGTTTATCAGATTGATCAAAAGAGCCAAGTCTTCTGTAGCATGAAAAATACATATATGCTACTGACAGGAATATATATATATACTTTACTTTATCCCGTTCAATCTTTTCAGTTATCTATAACTAATAAACTCTTAAGGAGAGAGAAGTATATTTAAGGAACTTACGAATACTTTAATAAGAAAAATATACTTATGATTACACTCCAGGCTAGTTTAATTTTTAGTAATATAATAATTAATGGTTGCAAATTTGGATTCATAAGCCATATTTTATATTTACATTAATTAATTAATAACTGACAAAATAACAACAAGCACAGAAGGGTCGCCATTATTTATAGATTAGGGTTTCGAAACAGCGCGCTAAAGGACACTATAATAAATAATAATACGAAGATTTTAAATAATATCTTCAAAAAAAATATTTTGTAACTAAATGCAAACAGTTTCAAAACATAGGCATAATTAATAATATTTAAAATAATCAAAAAAAAAGTAAATATACTTGCAGTGATTAAGTTATATAGCAAAACATTAAGTTAATAATGGAAATTAACAAAAGTATGTCATTTATAGAATTGATAATATAGTTAGCTAACCTGTATTTTAAAGAAATAATGATTATTTCGGATTTTACACAGAGCTCTGCGATTTTAATTAATATTCAAAATGGTCCTCCTATAACTGGACTGGATATACTCGAGCTGGAATGAAGGTGAATTCTTTTAGTGGATTATGGCATCTTCTATTTAGTTGGGAGACTATTTAAGATGATATTCCTATAGCTGGACTGAGGTGCTTGAATTTGAACGAAGGTGAGTTCTTTTAGTGGCTTATGGCATTTTCTATTTCTTATAAGCTTGTTAAGGCAACGTTGGTTGTTGCTTCGGCCTTGGGTGGATCAAACTCCGACGTTCCATCACGGGAAAGGCAGCAAATTCTTGCCTTTTTTAGCATGACATAGCGAAATTAACAATTTTAGCTTGGATAGTAACAGCTCTTCAAAGAAAAATGGAGTCTCCGCTTAAAATATAGCCTATTTATATATTTCCACCTACCAAGCCTTAACACCTTTTGGAATTTCGTTTGCTTCGGGACCAATTGACTTTTAATTAAACAAAATCATATAATCTGATTTTCTTTTACTGATAAAGTCTTTGAGGTGTTATATTTAATTTACTTAAAAAAATTAATTAAAATATATAAATTATATAATTTTTATTCCGATTTCATTAATTCTCTTTTTTAGGTGTTAAAATTTTTAAGGCCTAGCAGATAGTACGGTATTCTGATTTAATGATAAAGTCTTTTATTGCAAACAAATTCAATCAGTAAACTAGATTTTACTTTTATCCAATATAGGTGCAGTCATTAATTGATTTTTTGTTTACACAAAATTCCCATTTTTAATTATAAACCGATGACTTACTTGATATAAATAACTTTTAACATATTTTCTTTTTCTATATTGTTTGTTTTAAAAAAGCAAATTTGACAGATCTTATAAAAAAAATACTTTAGTTTCAGTTATATCTATAAAATATTAAATCAGAAAACTGTAAACATATTTTAAAGAAAACATTTTATACTATTTTTATTTAATCTTAAATATATATATACAAATCATTATGCCATTATTGCAAGGTTTAAATTATCCATCCATATACAAATATAATTAAGAATTGACTGATATTTAATAAAACATTTTATAACAAATTATGAGTATTTTCTACGGTATAATTTTATCAATCTGTCTAATTATAACGTACTTTCGTATGTAAATGGTTGATGCCATTCAAGCGGCCATGATAGCAAAGTTTTACCGCTCGACTTATATATAACATTTTGATATTTAAAATAGGTTCGAAACTAATTCAGTCGAGTAGGTCATTAGGTTGATGGTGAAACGAAAAAGGATTGGAAGGTTTCTGTTTCAGTATACTGTGGATTCTTGTCGTTTTGACAAAAAAATCATATGGAATAAAATGAATAGCAGTCTATTCTAGGGATCTGATCAAAATTATCATATAGTTTTCATTTGGTTTGCATAGATACATCTGGAGTAGAGCAATATAAAATAAGTCAATGTTGAATGCAAATTAGGAGGGTTACATGCTTTGTCTTCATTAAAAAAAAAAACAGCTCAATATGAAAGAGAAAGCACAGAGAAGTATTTTAATCTGTAATAATATATAATAATTCATTTCTTAAAACTAATTTCATAATGTTTAGAAATACTATTACTATGATTACTTAATCAATGTTATATTTTGAGCATGTAGCTTTAGTAATTATATACTGATATAAATAGAATTAAATAAATATGTACAAAAAATCTGCTAAAACTTTCACAAGCAAAATTTTACATTCACACTCTCATACAAAGAAGTATATGCAGAAATATATAATATTCACATAGTAAGGAAAACACGTCTAATACTTACCAACTATAGCTGCTCCTCGTCTTGCAAAACTCAAGGCATAAACTCTTCCTAAAGCTGAAAAATCACCCCATATGAAATAAAACAATAAAATAATTATGCCAAAGATTTGAATGTTATTTTATAGCTTTCAAAGTTCATGGGATTAGTAAAAGAAATTTTCAAATAAAAATTTGATTATAAAAAAGTACTCGAAATAAAAACAGAAAAATTATACATGTGATCATCATTTACAGCCACTCATAAATAAATATAGTCATTCTAACTGTAAAAATGATAATAAAAATAGGCATCATCCTCATATATCATATGTACATTTTTTGGTTTCCTTATTTAATATCATTCAAGGATTCAGCAGTCTATTTTTAAAAATATTTCATTTTGCTCAATTGTAGCTTTCTACTCTAGTTTCAATCATATCTTCTCAATGAAAACATTCGATAATGTATTTCTTTAAATAATTTTCAGATAATCTTAATAACAAATGGGATTGTTTTCTCCTATGAAAACCATGCTCAATTTTGCTATAAACTATTCTTTTAGGAAATCTGTTACTGTTCATTCATTTTATATGCCCAATCTAATAAAGAAGTCATTTTACAATAGAAGATTTTAGAAATATTATCAAATTCACCACTTCCTTTATTTTGCTGTAATATCTTATTAAATGCAATTAATTCACTTTACCAAAAACCCTTTTATTGTACATATTAAAGTAAAAGTGGCTCTGAAGAAGACTGCAGGATAGTCAAAACATAAGATTGTGTATGCATATATGTACAATAAAAGGTTTTTTGCTAAAAAGTGTTCAAAATAGAGTGGATAAATTGTATTTATAATAGTAGACTTTATAGTATCACATTCAACAAACTGAAGAACATATCTATTACTATTATGATCTTGCCAAAATATTTTTAGAAATTTTCTAATGTTTTAACATCATATCAGTGGGAGATCCAGGTCTCCCTTCCATACAATAAATTGTGGAAACTAATGGTTTGAATACAATTAATTTAATTGTATTTAAACAATTTATTATATCAGTACATCAGAATCCAACATTCAAGTCTAACTTTCTATTTAAATGCCAAAACATTTAAATTGTTATTCATTTCTAAGTTGATAACCATTCAGGTTATAATGTTTTCCTGAAGGTTTGTTATGATAATGTTCTAGTTGTATTTTTATATTGGCCTATTTCCATCATCTAATATGTGTATTGAATGTCTTTAGAAACTGTTAGTAATAGCACATATTAGATTCAGACTATAGGTTGCTTTTATTACTGACTAGATTTTTTTTTTTTTAAATATTATATATTAAATATATAAATTTCATCACAATCTTCTTCATTTTAAAAAGATTGGTTTTTTTTTGCTGAACTAAAATTAAAAAAAAAAAGAGGGTATGATGGAATTTATATATTTGAACTTAAACCAAGTTAATTTTATAGTCTCTTAATTATTTTGTTTTGCTTTAAATGTTAACATGTTCCACATGGCCATTAATAAATATAAAATTTAGTAAATGCCATCTTCAATATAACTCAAAAACTACAAAAAAAAAAGAGGGCAGATAATTCAAGAGCTCTTCGCTAGATTGAAAATGAAATGATGACTTCATATTTTGATATTACTGTTATTACTAATGTATATCTCTCCAAACTTTGCCGTTGCTGTCTGCGCTGCTTTTCTAATAATTGTTCAAAACTCTGAAAGATTTAAACTATATTTAAAATCTAATTATTATATAGATATCACACTCTATTTCCAGCACTCACAATGAATGTTCAGTTAAACATAATTTAAGCTTAAAGAAAGGTAATCAGGCTTGATGTGAGAGCACCATTTATTCATAGTTTTCTGAAGTGTAGTGTACTTTACTTGCTGTTTAATTTATAAATTCATTCAGCTATGTATATTTAGTATTTACAAATCACATGACAGAGATGTTAATCCATTTTTGATGACCTGTGATACTAACATTATATTAATTACTGTGCACTTAATAAATAATCAGAATGTTATATTTATAAAATTAACGTGGTGTTAATGTCACAGGTCATCAAAAATGGGCTAATATCTATCATGTGACATAATTCTAATTTCAGAAATTAGCCAATATATAAATATCACAACCCTACCAGAAATGTCAGTCCATGTTCATTTAAATATTATGTAGGGTTAAGGAAAAGATGGTCCACCTTTTCCTTATCAACATTAATTAACAAAAGAACACTATTATTCATAGTTCTTGGAAGTATAATTTACTTCTGTTTAATATATATTTATAACTAATAGATTAATGCATTTTCTTATTACTTGTATACAAATATGGAAAGACATCAACTCAAATCATCATCCATGCAACATTTAATACTTGATTATTATACTACATAAAAGTAATTGACAAATCATTCTGTAATATATATATATATTTCAAAAAAATATCCATCATCAGTTATTTTGGAGATAAACAAATTATCTATATAAATATAACAATCATTCATCTTACATTATTTATTTGGGACTGCAATCATTTTCTATAAAATAACACTATTTTAATATAGTTACACATTAAGATAAAATCTGAAACTCATTTTATTAATTACCCTTGATCAAATAATTTCATATTAAAATTTGTGATTAATAGACTAATACATGATGAAATACATATAAATAAATCTGGAAAAATGTCATATCTAATCATTGGGCATGAAACAGTCAATATTTGGTTGTCATGCTACATGAAAAAATTCACAGGTAACTAAACTACGTATATATTTTAGGAAACACCCATTATCAGATGCAGCAACACACCATATGCTTTCAGTCAATTAATCAATACTAATATAAGATGAGCAGTTGTTATATTTACATGGATGATTGCCATTGTTCCAAATCATTTGATGATAGATAGTTTCTGAAATATATGAATACTGTAATTTGCCAATTTTTTCCTATAGTATTGCA
This sequence comes from Epiperipatus broadwayi, assembly GCA_028023455.1. Taxonomy (NCBI): domain Eukaryota; kingdom Metazoa; phylum Onychophora; class Udeonychophora; order Euonychophora; family Peripatidae; genus Epiperipatus; species Epiperipatus broadwayi. The sequence goes on from JAQFVV010006236.1 coordinate 4,074,508, forward strand.
ATTAAACAATATATATACTACGCACCATAATTGAAAGTGACATGTTTTCAGTTTTTTAAAATACTTATATATGTAAGTACCACATCACATGATCATCATCTCTTATGCATACACATAACTGTTATTAAACAGGCAAAACTCTCCATACAGTAGTACCACCCTGTGTCAATCAGAGTAATCAATGGATGCCAGAAATCTTGTGCATAAAATTCCCATCTAGTGCCTACTCATCCAATATCTCCAGACTAGTTTCTGGCTTGTGGCTTAGATTGAAAATATTATTGTGTTTTCAAGTTCATTGTCATAGTTATGTAGTTAAGTAGAGATAAAAGGTGGCTGCTGGAGGGTTGCATTAGATCCTAAGATCTAAGTGCAGTGCTCTCAGATCCCAGGCTACTCACTAACGAAGGCCACAAGCCAGAAACTAGTCTGGGGATACTGGATGAGTAGGCACTAGATGGGGATTTTATGCACAAGCCTTCTGGCATCCATTGATTACTCTGGTTGGCACAGGGTGGCACTACTGTATGAAGAGTTTTGCAACAAATAGAATTTAGGGGAATCAGCAACTATTATTTCAATCTTTGAACAAGAAAAATATATTTTAAATAATGATGGGCAACATTTTTCCTTCCAGGCTAAGGCTGGATGCCCAGACTAGGGCTAGATTCCTTTTTTCAACTTTCTTCTTCTATGGAGCTATATGCTACGACAGAGATGAACACTAGCTGGAAGAAGTCTAGTCACATACAGGCATATTTGGTCATTTCATAATTTTCTAATAATACTGAAAGTATTTTCTCACCAGAAAATATATTTTGCAGTATTGGACTTCACTATAACTGTTAGTGACAACTTCTCCTTTACAGTAAAACAGTTGCTTTTAAATTCATTCACTCTGCCAGCAAAGTACATTCTGTTCCTAAATCAATTATCATAGCCTTTTCATAACTAATTCCAATATTTTAACCTGTTTCCCTCCTAAATTACTTTATCTATTTTAAATCAGTCTTTAATTACATTTCTTGATCAACAACTTTTTTTAAAAAAAAATTAAAACCAAGAAACAGAGAAAAGAAAATGGAGAGAAAAATATTGTTTTTTTTTTACAAACTTGAATTTGTTTTGATACAAACCACTTTAATATTTATTTTAATATTTGATAACCTTTCATTTGATTTTTAATTTTTGCAACTCAAATTTATTTCTTTTGCATTGAGCAATAGTCTAGTCCATTTTATTTCCTCTTTATTATAATTATAAATAACTTTTATTCATTTCTTTTTTTTTTTTTTAACCAGAGGCATAATATATTTAAAAAGACATGTTCTGTCACATTTGATTACTATTACTGAAATTCAGTGTAATCTCACTTTCCCAGCCTTTACATTATCATAATGACTTTTTATATTTGTAGCCAGCTATGAAAGGTTACACTATGAAAAATGAAAAAGATCAAGAATATGATTAAATTATGATAGATATTTTAAGAGATAGAGATTAACCACAGTGTTGAACTTTAGCATCTTAAATAATGCTTTATTCACAGATGATTCTGCATATTTGTTATATATTGTTTGGTGATTATATCAAAGACAAATAACCCAGGAAGCAAGGATTTTTATGCTATCAAAACTCCTAGAGCATTTGGCTAATTCAAATAATAAGTGACAATCAAATCAGATATATGATTAATTATGAGCAAATACATAATGGTTTGACGACACATATTCAATTAGTCAAATAAACATTCCAAACAGGTAAAGAATTAAAAGAGAGCATTAACAGTAATCTTGAATGGTAAATGGAATCGATAAAAAAAACTGTAAACAATGTATTAAGTTTTTATTTTTCAATAATTTCTTTTAATAAGACAGATCTGCTACTTTTTCTACAATTATCTTATAATTGCATCTATAAACAGAAACATAGTATTCTTCACTCTATTCTGAACTATCTATAATATTTAAATAATTAATAGACATTAAACATTATAGTGCTATAATACCATCACTCCCAGATTGGTTTCTGGATTTTTTTGTGAAAAAAGAAATCAGTTAGAATATAAACACCGAACTAGAAAACACCTTTTGCTTCCTTTATATTATTCAAGCTAATAGATTGAAATTAATGAAAAACTTTTTAAGATTTTGAACTCAAGCTAACACATCTGCACAGTTATATAAATCTGATATCAGGTCAGTTAATGTTCTCAGTTTCATGCCTAACTGTAGGCCCTTTCTAACCTATAATTAGAAAAGTTCATATTAACAACAATATCATGATACTAATAGCTTTTCTTTTTTTTTTAACTCAGACTATTACCTTGAGTAGTACAAATGAGTAAAATGGAGCTAATAAACGGATGTATTAATTCTAGTTTTAAATCCTTATTGACAAAAGCAATAGACAAAACTCCCAATAAGGGGATATTATTTCACTATAAAATATGGTGTCCATTGGTTATTCAGTAGTTGATGGCTCTATGATAAACAGGAATACTACTTTTACCTATATGCTTACAAGTATATATATATACAACTATGTAATAGTTGTTAGTACTTATAATAAAATAGCAGGCCTTAATTATAACAAATGCAAATTTCAGATTTAATACTGATAACAACAATGGAGTACTGAACGAAGTGCAACAAAGTTTATCGCAGCAATACAATAGATAAATGTAATCCAATTTCGCAGTTTACATGTACGTTTTAACTCAAGATTTTACTACTTTTTTGATATTTTATAAAGATTCAGTAATTTATATTAAGCTAATTTAAAAAAAAACTTATTAAAAAAATTAATGTTACTATGGGGGGGGAGGGAGTATAATTTTAAATCGTCATAAACTAAAATATTCAGTTGATATTAACAATAATCTTTAGTGAAGTTCGCCAGATTATAACTTTTATATTAAAATATACATATATATTCGTAAAAAATCGGCTGAAAAACACGTTTACTGATATTAAAAGTTTAAAGCAATCTCAATACATTCTTTCGTGAATTAAGACAACGAAACTTTTATTACTCATAAAAAATATTGATTAATAGTACAAATGAATAACATATGGCTGTTTTTTTTTCAAAAAATGTCATGCAGCATATTTTTGGCATTATTAAGTTCAACATAATATATAATTACCTCCTCCAGCACCCGTCACGACAACAACTCTACCGTCAAAACGCAATTCACCAGCCATGTTTACAACTCCTCTTTTCTTTCGTCTGCGAAGATGCCTTCGGTCATGCTAAAATATTGCAATTTAATTGGTCAATAAATATTGGATTGCAAAAAATTATTTTGACGTCACATCTTAATTTTATTTTTATTCTATAATGATTAGGTGTGTAGTAAATATCTTAATATTTCTGCGTTAACATCAAAACCAATTAATAATAAAAAGTTCAAAATCGGAAATTTAACTGAAATCCAGCTTGTGACTGCGTGCTTGTAGTATTCGTAATGCTAAAGTTAATTCGAAAAACTTTTTTACCTCCCATTCTCCATAGAGCAATGGGAGATGAAATTAATCCTCATTATGGAATTGGTCGAGCTTGGGAAGTAATCAAATTTGATTTTAAACATTTTGGCAAGTCACAATATGAAATTGAACAGGCTCTTACTCCTAGACATACCGATATCTTGATTATTGGTGGAGGAATAATGGGTTTTTCTATAGCATATTGGCTAAAACAAAGATGCCCTGAAGGTTTTAATTGTATTGTTGTTGAAAGAGATCCCACATATAGAAGAGCAGCGACTACTTTAGCTGTAGGTGGCATTCGCCAACAATTTTCTATAGCTGAAAATATACAAATGTCTTTATTTAGTGCTCAGTTTCTTAGGAATATACGACAACATTTAAGCGTTTTAGATTTAGATCCTCCAGATTTGCAATTTAATCCTCAAGGATATTTATTTCTGTCGTCACATGATGGGGCTGCCATGGCTGAAGAAAATCATAAATTGCAAACATCGTTAGGTGCAAAAGTCAAACTCATGACTCCTGCACAATTAGAAAAAAAATTTCCTTGGTTAAATACAGACGGAATTGCTCTTGGATCGTTTGGTCTTGAAAACGAGGGATGGTTTGATCCTTGGTCTCTTTTGGAAGCTTTTAAGCGAAAAGCATTATCACTTGGTGTAAAGTATATTAAAGGAGAAGTTATTGGTTTTGAACAGGAAAGACGACTTCCTGGAATGGAGAAAGATCTGCATGATAAATTGGTAGCTGCAATAATCAAACCTTCTGAGGGCGAAACATTTTTAACACATTTTGCAATATGTATCAATGCTGCAGGGCCATTAGCCGGACATATTGCAAAATTAGCCGAAATTGGAACTGGAGAAAAAACTTTGAGTGTTTCTTTACCTGTAGAACCCAGAAAACGTTTTGTGTATGTCTTTCATTGTAGCCATGGTTATCCTGGTATAGAGTGTCCATTAGTAGTTGATCCTTCTGGAGTATATTTTCGAAGAGAAGATTTTGGAGGAAATTTTATTTGTGGATTATCGCCAACTCCAGAAGAGGAACCGGATATTTCTAATTTAGATGTAGACTATGAATTCTTTGATCGAAAGATATGGCCTGATTTAGCCAAAAGAGTGCCAGCTTTTGAATCTATAAAGGTTAAGGGAGGTTGGGCTGGCTACTATGATTACAATACTTTTGATCAAAATGCTATTATTGGTTACCATCCTTATCATCAAAATATGATTTTTGCTAATGGCTTCAGTGGCCATGGCATTCAGCAAGCTCCTGCAGTAGGTAGAGCTATTATGGAGTTATTGTTTGATGGTCATTATAAAACAATTGACTTGACACGTTTTGGTTTTAAGAGAGTTATTTTTCAAACACCTTTAAAGGAAGCAGCAGTTGTATAAAATATATAATAAACTATATTTTATTATATAAATTATTTTAGAAATTTGTTCTTTGTTATGTTTATATTTAGGTTTGTTTAATAAGATGTTTTGCTTTTATTATTATTATTTTTAAAAAAAAAAAAAAAGTAAATGATTAATGCCATTGTTGTTTAAATACACATTTTAATATATGCAGTAACGTACACATTTTTAAAATACATTTATGTAGGGTTATTAATATGTTTACTATATTTTATTAAAGATATAAAAGGAGGGAATATATAATAACATGAAAGTAATAATTACGTATATATTTTGAAAAAAGTTTTTAATTTGTAATATTTTAAAAAAAAATTATGAATATTTTCCATAATATCAACAGCAATGGCACTCTATTTATGCTTCCAATAACAGTTCTCATCCCATGACTGCCTCCTCTTATGCTTGTGTATAATTGTTGTTGAAACAGGCATCCATTGATTACTCTAGCTTGCTGTGTGTGGCAATATATATAGTGAGTTTTGCCTGTTTTAATAACAGTTCTCTTCACATTATATTAAAGCCATCTTTTATAAGTCTAAATAATCAGTAGATATCAACATCCATCGATTATTCTGGCTTATAATAGATGGCTCTGTGATAGTGTGAAGTATTTTCTATCACTATAAAAGGAGAAATGAGATAATAAGCATAAAAGTTTGTAAATGTGAAGATATTTTTGTATCATCGCATCTAATTTAACTTCCCTGAATGGAATTATTGAATACAGAATCTAAATGATAATTAGATTAAATATAAAATTGTCATACTAGTTTGATAGTATCAGATTTATATATATATATATATAAGTACTTTCTGATAAATCTGTATGTATGTGAAATATGAATCCTTTTTTTATACATTTATCATTAGTACATATTTGAATATTTTACTTATATGTAAAAAAATTAATACTATTACATTATTTGATTCTCTCAGATCTATTACTCTAGAGACATCTGTTGTAAGCTTGGATAATCAGTGGTTACCAGTTGTTAGTATAATTTAATCACCATTCTCAACCTGATTTCTGGATTTGGCCTTTCAATGAGAACTTTATATTCAAAGTTGGAACCAATTTTAATTACTTCTTTATTAGCAAAAATAATAGGCTAAAATTTAAAAAACCATTATGTTTTGGATTCAGTTCAAACTGCTTCCATAGTTATTTAGATCTGCCATCAGGTCAGTAACTGTGAGATGTCATTTATCTGTTTTCAAATTATAGTTTTTTAAAATAAATGTTCTCTAATTCACATAAAGCAAAAGAATTCATTAAAAATGTTCATTTTAATGATAAAAATTTGTATACATTAAAATAATTATTTTTGTACATTTCAAAATAGCCACACAAACATTTAGAGATAGAATAGTTCTTAGTTTAACAAAATTTTTAATTAATTCAAAAACCTTAAAATAATAATGTTTTAAAATCTAAATAATAAGGAATTAGGTACATATAAACAATAAAAACCATATATATTGTGCCCTTTTGTATGGGTCTCCATAAATTGTTATATCAATTCGTTAAAAATTTTAAATTTAAGATATATTACAGCTATATGATGTTGATTTTATTTATAATAATCTTTCAAAAATTTAATTAAAGTAAACTATGAATATTTGATATGTGAAATTGTGCTAATATTTGGGAGAGACGTTTCAGTAAAAAAAAAAAAATGATAATATTATATGGTTGGGAAAACTGGCCATGATCAATACTGCATTAATAAGTTTTGTAAATAAATGTTTAAAGCTAAAAGTTTTAAAAAAGACAAGTTAAAATTAAATGCATATATATTTATTGTTGATAAAGATTAATATTTAGTAAGTGAATATAAATATTTTGTTATTAATAGTATATAATAGAAGATTAATATTTGATTTTATAATATCGAATTATTATTTAAAAGTTGTTATAGTATATTATTTGTTTTAAAAAAATTATTTATTTTCTAAAATTGAATTGTTAGTTTATTTTTAGATAATTACAAGCGTTTATATCTGTGTTGTAAGTCAGGTGACAGATAGACATATGTACACATATGCTTGTAAGTTTTTTTTAGTAAAGTTGCAAAACTGTTTTAAAATTCTATTATAAAATTTATAAATATTATATTGGCTATCACGAGATAAAAATAAAAATAATTAGTGTGAAATATTAAAACTGATTTTTAAAATACTATTTAAAAATATAATGAATAAAATAGACTTAGTTTGTTTAGAAAAATAGTCTTATAAAAGTTAAAAGTGAAATAAAGTAAAACATATATTTTTTTTTTAGAATGCTTAATGGATTTAAATAAATGATAAAAAATTGATTTAAGAATTAAATAATGTAATAAATAATAAATATTAAATAAGTCATTATTTATTTTTAATTTCGTATTGTTGGTAAGATATGTAAATAGGCTAGTAAGGTGATTGTTTAATTTACCAATCAAGTGGGTAATTTATTCCGGTATAAAAACGGAGGTTCAATTGTTCAGGGGGTGATTGTAATTTCTTTTAAGTAAAGTGAGCTATTAAATATAGCTAAGTAAAAATTATAAACGCTCTCGTAATAGTTTTAATTTATAAGAGAGTAGTTTTAAATAATTTTATAAAAGTTTACCGTTTAATATGCAGTGCTAATTTATTTATAATTCCCTATTGATCGTCTCTATCAAGGCTCAATTTTACTGTCAAATAATCATGAAAATATCGTATATCGATAAAATGTGTTGGAAACCTTATATTAAAAATATAGTGAACGCTGGATTAACTAAGAGAATTACTAGTTGGATAAAAATAATATATTGGACATTATATGAATTTAAAAGTTGATTATAATTAATTTTTTATAAACAAATATTTTAAAGAAAGATAAATACTTCTTTATGAAGAAAGTATTTTAAAATTATATATTTTAATATATCTTTTGGTAAAGATATGGAAGTTAAGAATAATTGCCGAAATACTTGCCTTATTAAGTCTTTGTTATTTAAAAGACTAGAGGTTGAAAGATTTTTAAAAAAAACTGATAATTCGGAAATTTAATTGATAAATAAATACCTATAAAAAACGTTATAATATTTTAAATTCTATATGCTGGTTATATAGAAAATTTTAAAAAATGTTTTTGCTGAATATTTGAGGAAATGCGCACAGAAGTATACGAGGATATCCAAGTCAATTTTTATAAAAAACTTAAATTAAATATTTAACTATTGATTAATCCTAGGAAGATAATAACTTTTAAATAAATCCGGATCCTATAAACTGTTTTAATTATTATTTTGTTTCTTTATGGTGGAACTTATTTTATCTTTTTTTTTTAAAAAAAAAAAAAAACGTTTTCCATTTATTTCATAAAAACTGTTTAAACACGTGATGTACCGGAAAAGGATGTGATGTTGGTAAAATGTTGTGCCTAGGAAAAAAAGAACAATTATGGGTGGAAAGAAGACACCGTTGGATTTTATGTAACATATTTTGTTTTCTTAACTAACATAGATATTTAATTATTTATTGATCTATCAAAGATAAGAGAGGTACATTTTAAAAGTAATTACACATTAATATAACACTTAATTTTCATAAAGTTTTTTTTTTTTATATATATAATTTTACAACACGTAATATTTTAAGAATAATTGTTAAGTATAAATGTGATATTATTTTGTAAAACTATAATCCTGGAGGACATCGTTTGGCTGATTATAAATTGAAGTATCATTTATGGTAATAATTATATAATATTAATAACTTAATGTATTTTGCTTTGTTTTCTTTAGATAAACCAAATATTATTTGATTGTTGAGTGAATGTATAGATATTTAAAGAACATACACACATAATATCATTAATAATAGTCTTATTTTGATATGCATACTTTATTTTATAATATAAATTTATTACAGTGTAATAAGAGTTATCCAGAAATAATTATATGATTCTTTCGTGAATACACTTTTTAATGTTTTTCTGTTACAATATTAGGAATTTGATTTATTATATTAGTATGAGTCATTTATATTTATTTTCAAGTTAGTAAGAAGTAGAGAAAAAAATATATCTATATATTTTTTTTTATTTTTATTTTTTATTAGACAAGTTAAATTAATTTTATATAGAAAGTTATATTTTGTTTGAAGGGTTTATCAGATATAGATGATGAGATATAATAGAGTTTGGATAATCAATTTTTTTTAATTTTTTTTTAAAATTGGTAAGCTAATACTGAAGTTAAATAAGATTAGAATGATATTTGAAGATAGGGTTTTATTAAGAGGGAATAGGAATAACAAGTAGAGAAGAATAATAGTTTAAATGGAAAAGAATCATAGAATTTTATTTTAATATAATAACTTTATAAAAATTGGTAATTTATAAATAAAAATTTTGTCTTCACAAAATTGTTGAATAATTTTAAAAATATTATTTTAAGAAAAGAACATATATGTATTGCATATTTTGGTAAGACATATATTATGAAATTACATCAAAATGAAGTAAATAATTGTGTAATTAATTAAAGTCATATAATATTACAAAGTTATATCAATCTATACATTGGTTGATATTTAGTTAATGCTAATAATAAATGTAATACATAATAGTTATATTATAATAGAAATAGCTATAATACTTAAATGGAGTAGCATTTTAATTATTAAAGTTTGTTTATTTTACATGTGCTACATAAGTGATATTTTACATAAAAGCCTTCTATTGTACTAAGTGATTATAAATGATATCTAGTAAAATATAAGTTCATAGACTCAATTAAATGTTACTGATAAAACATTTAAGAAATGTATGGATTATTTATTTTGGATTATGGAAATAACAATGTAAGAATCTTGTATTATTATTATTTTTCTTATTTTATTTTTCTTGATTTCCACTTGTAATGTAAATAATGTATATAAGTTGTTTATTAAAGTTGATGTAAATAAATTTGTTTAAGTTGTTTTTTAAAAGTGTGTCGAATTCATTATTTTGCACCACAGCATTTGACAACAGATAATTTGGCTAAAACATAATATTTGCACAATATGAATTAAATTATTTTTTTTTTTTAAAAAAAAAAAAATACAGTATTTTCTTAATATAATTTATAAAAATTCATTAACATTAATATATTATATTATAATGGTCATGAAATAATTATAATGCACAATATAAGAGTATAATATTATTTATTGCCACATATTATTAAATTATAAGATTTTATTATATTTTCAATTAAGATACTATATGAAGATGAAAGACATGTAGATGATTTACTTGTTTTCTTAATAATTAGTAGTATAATAAAATAGATAAGGTTAACTTATACACTGGAGATTATTATTTTAGTTATTTATTATTATTATAAGTTAGGTGTAGTTAGGTTTGATATTAAATCCCTTATCATGCCTATCTGCAAGAAGTATTATTACTTTAAGATAATTAAAAGAACCTGAGATTATTTAGTTATATTTCTTTGATAAAAAATTGAGATTTATTTATTACTAGTATTGAAGTTAATTAATTTTATAAAAGACATGGGAGTGCTATAGATGTATTAGTGAGATAATAAAGAGGTAATAGTATTCTTATGCCATTGAGATAATGTCTTAGGAGACATAGGCTCAATGTAAATTCATATTACCACTTGTAACTTCACTTCATAGTCTCATGATTTAATAAATACTTATTTAATTAGTGCATGATATTGAACTATATTAATTTTTATGTTAGTTGTACTAAATCTTATAAGATATAGTATTATAAAAATATATTAATAATGGTTATACATATTTTAGTCAAACATAACAATTTAATTGAGCTAGTCATATTTTAAGTTATATTATATTTTTGGAAGTGAGGGTACAATATATATATATATATATGAATGAATCAGCTGTACGAAGCAGTTTGCTATTAATTGAAAGGAGACCTTTCAATTCCTTAGGGAAGCTTTAAAGGAATTGAGCAGGACAAATTCCTGAATGTTCACTCAATATGATTCTGCCATTGCAGCTATTATTATTATGTGATTATTTGTATAGTGTATAAACATGGACTGCTCACCAACATGGATTAGCAAGTGTGACAAGTTTGTTTTTTTTATCTCTGGGTTTAAAATTGAGAAACAGCATGCTCTTTTTTTTCAGTTGTCTGAAGGTAGAGTGGATGTATGAATGATTTTTTTTTTTTTTTTCTAATAGATATTTACAATCATGACAGAAAAAAGTAAATCTTGGCGCTTATTCCCAGGAGACTGTAAAGTTGCCAGCCGAGGCAGTGGTTGAGGGCCGAAGGTGGAGAGTGATAAAAATTTCTTGTTCATGGATGCATGCTGCCATTTTATGACCTTTTATTGAGGTACTTATGACTGCAGATCACTTTCAATTTGAAAGAAAATTGGAAGAAGAATTGTCTCATTTGAAATGGGATGGCATTGAATTTTGTGAGTTAAAGGAAAAGATGAGACGATTTATAAAGTGAATATATACTATACATCAAAGGCACAAACATTGGAAATACAAGTGGAGTAGGATTCACTATAAATAAAAAGGGGCTGACCAACATTGTAGAGATTGATAGTCCTTCAGAGTTGCCAAATTAGTTATTCAACTTAGAAGCAGATACCAAATGCAGATAAATCAGGTTTCTACTCAACAAATTCTCATAGTAATGAAGAAGTAGAGGAATTATATATGAATGTACAAAAAGGTTTTGATCAGACAAAACAATATTTTAAAACTGTAATGTTAGATTGGTAAACAAGTGAAAGATGAAAGTACTGTAGATAAATTTGCTTATAAGTGATAGAAATGAGAAAGGACATAGACTTATGGAATTTACAGAAAAAGAACAACTTTATATTATGAATTTTTTTTTTTGAGACAAATGGAAGCATCAAATGAAGGTACAGTAGAAGTGGATTATATTTTGACTAACACAAAATATGAATTTTAAGATTGTAAGGTTCTTAATAAACTCAACACCAGAAGCGATCATTTATTAGTGAGATGTGGGATGTATGATAATGCAAAACTAGAATGACAAAAATTATTAAGAAAAACAATATTCACAATTGATAACATTCCATGAATTTAAATTAAAATTTGGAGATCGTTTTCAAATATTAACAGATTTTGAACCTAATTATTTGAATGAAATCAATAGGAAGTTAATCTACATTTTTAAAACTGCAACAGAGACAGCTAGTACAAAAAAGCAGCAATTGAGCAATAAAATGTTTACTGAGAAAACAATTTATGAAGAAAAGAAGGACTATGGGAATATATAAAAATGATGCATTAAAAAGAACTGGATATCTAGAATTTTGAAAAATGGTGTGAAAAAGAATTAATAACGATATAAGAAAGTATAACTGAACTAGTAAGGAAAGTTATAGAAGAGAATAAAAGTCTAGCGTGTGAAACAACATTTTGGTATTGGTAAAAGACATTTCTGCAATAAGAAAAAAATATGGAGTAATATTACTAAAAAGAGAAATATTGTCATGAAATGTGTAGAAGAGTTCTATCAAGAATTAGATAGCAATAAAGAACTAGAAAAATTATTTCCTACAACTATTTATGTTTTCTGAATTGCACAGGATTTTAAATGAAAAAGAAACATGCAGTTGCATTTATGAAGAAGAGAAAAGCTCCAGGTAATGTTGGAATTATGATCAATATCTTAAAAAAGGCAAAGAAATAAATTTTTTGGCAAAATTATATACCAAATGTCGAAATTATTAAGATGTACCAGATTATTGGAAGAATGCAATATTAATGTTTTAAAAAGGTATTAAAGAAGATAGAAATTACAGCCTATCTGTCTTTTCTGAGTTCTATACAAAATTTTTACCAAGATAATTACAACTTGTCTACAGCAAACTTTGGATTTTAATCAACCAAAAGAACAAAGTGGATTTAAAAGTGATTTTACTACATTGGATCATATCCAAGTATTGAAAGAAATTATAGAAAGGATCAATGAATCTGAGTTGTCTTTATACTTTGGATTTGTAGGTTATGAAAAGGCATTTGATTCTGTAAGCATTTCCTCAGTGATTAAAACACTGGATCATTATGGTGTAGACCCATAATATTGTTATATTCTGAACAATATTTATAAAAATGCAACAGCAACAATTAGATTCAGTAATGATACTAAAAAGATTAACATTGAGATAGGTATAGGACAAGATGACTCCATATCTCTAAAACTTTTTGCAGCAGTTTTGCAAGAAGTATTTTGTTGATTAAAATGGGAAGCTAAGAAAATAAAAAGTAAATGGAGATTATTTAAATCATCTAGATTTTGTGTATGATGTCGCAAATAATGCTTTAGAGTTTCAGGAAATGTTTTAAGACTTATTAGATGAAAGTAGGATTAAAGGTAAATGTTAAAAAGACTAGAGTAATGTTTAATGGATTTTCTCAAATGAAGAAAATAAAGATTGATAATCATTAATGATAAGAAATTAATAACTTCTATTAGAATTGCAAAAAAAAAAATCAAGTCGGATGTCACATGACCTATTTTAATAAGCTTGTATTTACAAATGTTATATATAGAGCTCACAAAATAAGCTCTTAATTTAGTTCAGTCCCATGTGGCTATTTAAGTTAGCTGGATTTGAAGACATGGATATCTGAAAATTTCAGATTTTCTACTTAATAGTTATTCATTAGATAAAGTGCTGGGCTTGATCTGGTATTTTTAATCTAATGCTTGAATATCCTAGGACCTCACTAACGATGCTAATAGCAGAAACCAGTCTGGGGTTGGGAATATTCTGCAAAGCTTGTTAAGAGCTTATTTTGTGAGCTCTATATATAACTTCCATTAGATTATTATTATCTTAATTAGATTATCTTGATTAGATTATCACTACAGATGGAAACAATGGATAAAATTAATCATAGAATTAAATTTGGAGTGCTTTTGATACAAATAACTTAATACTAAAAGGAAATATTTCTATGTGCTTGAAAAGGAGTATTTATAATAAATGTGTTTTACCAGTTTTTACTGTTAGATCTGAGACTTGGACCCTTAAGAGTACTACAGAGATTTCAAGCAAGTCAAGGAAGTATGAAGAAATTCATGTTAAGAGTAACAAGAAGAAATCAAAAATGAAATAGATGGGTGAAAAAATAAACATGTATTACTAACATCATTGAAAGAAGTAAGAGACTGAAGTGGAGTTAGATTGGACATGTTGCTAGAAGAGATGATGATAAGTGGACAGTTGAAATCTTAAACTGGATTTCAAGAGATTGCAAATGATCTAAAAAGGGACCATGTGAGATGGATGGCTGAAATAATGAAGTGTGCAGGGGTGATGTGGAGAAGAGAGGCTAGAGATTAGAGAAGATGAATTGAACTTGGAGAGATCTTCATCCCGCAATGGATTGATAATGTTTGAAAATAATGTAGAAATTTATGTTGATTTAAATAAAGAAAATCTACATTTTTAGTTTTGCTATAATTAAGAAAAATAACTTTGATTTAGAAACACCAAAAAGTGTTTTGACATGTAATTTTAAAAAAAAAAGATTTTTAAAAGATAACATATTAAGTTGTGATTTTAAAGCCTAAAACTATAAATAAATTTAAATCAATAGGTAAATAATAGATTGTAGTAGAAAAAACTAAACCTTTAGTAAAGATATTTTTTTAATTTCTGGCTAACATTTAATTATGCGGAAGATTCTAAAGTTTCATTGCTTATAAAAATTGGAAAGTTCCACATGTTAAAATTGTATAAAAAGAAAACTTAGTTGTGAATTGATTCTTCATGCTTATTCTCTTTTATTACATATTTCTACTAATGTCAATTATAAAGTAAGAAAGAAAAAAATAGAATCAGTTGACCAAGTATTCTAGATAAGTTTCATCGATAGTTGTATTTAGGTGTTGAGGATCAACTTCAAATTCCAGTGCAATAAGAATAGTAAATTTATGAAGTAAATAGTAATAATGTTTGAGAAACAACAAGTTTAAAATGTTTCAACTGGCTCTGCTATTAAACAAGGCAAAACTCAGATAGTGATCATGTGATGACTCTGCTATTGTTGTAAGAAGATATTTTCTAAAAGAATATTTTATTTAAAGTGATGCCAGCCTTATAAACTTTATCTCCATAAACTGTTATATAATCTAACTTCCATGTGAAATAGTGTATATAAACCAACCCAAAAAAACTTCCAATAATTATAAAAGTTTGAAATAAATCTCAATGTTTTGATAAAATGTTATAGCCATCCCGCAGCTAAATGCCTATATTCTGAACTAGAAAAAAAAAAAAAATCCATAGTATAAATTGCACAATGTAATAATTCAGAATTTGTAAGCACAGCATGCATTTTAGGATAATGAACGTTTATGAAATCAACCACAATGTAAGATGGCTTCAAGGAATAGCACAAACTGACTTATTATTATTTTTAAAGAACTAAAAGCTCATATTCACTACAAAAATATTCATAATGCTGTCTTTTATATTAGCATTGCTTAAAATTTGTATCATAATGTATTATATTTATTTTTATTTTTTTTATCATTATAAGGAGGAATTGAATTTTTTCAATTATTTTGGAAAGAAAGAAAAAATATAAGCCAACTGCTGTTTCCTTTTGTTTGTTCTTATAGGAGAAAGCAAATAAATATTTATTAGGTCAGACAAGAAAGACTACCATTGAAAGAAGTAAGGAGCATGATATGGTAATTAACAGAAAGATATAAGATCAGGGCCATATATACATTTTTGGATACAGGACATAAAATGAATTGTGTAAAAAATATAGGGGTAATAAAATATATTAAAAATTACGAAGAAAGAAAATGTTATAAAACTGTATATTCAAGAAAATTTAAACAAATCTGTAAACTTAGTTAATGGTTCAGCACAACTAGGGGGGAAATGGACAATGTTAGATTATTAAAAACTTTAGAGTTATAATTTAAAATATTTTATTAGATTGTTTTGTAAATATATATATATTTTATTCAAAAAAAGGGATTGTAATAAGTTTAATCATTTTTATGTACATGTATGTATTTTAATAGTTATATTTATTGTAATGTAAATAATGTCCATTGAGTGGAGTTGGAGTAGAATAGCTAGTCAGATATGTGGTCAGCAAAGGAGGCAATTTAAGGAGAAATGGGATGGTCAAGTTTTTATATGAAAGATGCAAAAAAACAAAATGAAAATTTCTGGTAGATTGCAGTTTATGGATAATAAAAGAATAGCCAAAATAGTATTTAATTGGGATATGAATAAAGAGCAGGTAACAAGATGGGTGAGTAAGATAATGCAGTATGCAGAAGATTTGGATAAAGAATTTATATCAGTATACTTGAACAAAAGGTGAAATGATCGTGTTAGGAGGATTGTTGAGTGTTATAGTGGTAAGGTGCATTAATAAAGAATAGCAAGTTGGAGAGATGGAAAACTAGTATGGAGTGTAAAAAGAGTTTAAATATATATAGAAGTAAATGGAACATTGGGTGCGAGTTAATTTATGATAATAGGAAAGAAAGTAGTTTATTGTTTAAGGCTCGAATGGGATCTTTAGCAATAAGGTAATTTACACATAAATGGAAAAATATGGGTGATTTAGTCTGCAAGTTGTGTAAGGAAGGCATAGAAAATATTAGGCATTTGTTAATTCAATGTAAAGGCTTGAAAGCAGAAAGGGTACAAATAATGAAGTTATGGAAGAATAAATATGAACGAAGTTATTATACAGAAAGTGGGTTATTGGTTTTTATGCTGGGTTTGCAAAAAAGGGGATTTAGATATGAAGGCCATGGAGTTGTCAAAGATGTTTGTGGAAATGGAATGGAGCAGATTATGGGAAAACTTAGGGTGGGGAATGGAAAGTGAAGGTAAAGTGGCTAACAGGTTTCTCTGGATATAGTTGCTGAGAGATTCTTGACTCCGTATAAGAAGTCACAGTGCATCACATCACATGATTTTGTAAAAAGAAACATCTTGATAATGTTCCAATAAGAAATGAAAACTGGATTGATGCATTAATTTTTTTATTTATAGTGATTTGTCTGTTTCAATTTTGTTTAAATTGATTATTTTAAAGTTTACAAAGATATTTGTACATTAACTTTTGGAATTAAATAGAAACAGAAGAATAAAGATATCACTCTTAAAATAAATGTAAATTGAAGTAAACCTCTATTTTAAAATGATTAATAAAAGTGAAAATGAAATGATAGATTTTTTTTTACACATGAATATTAGAGTGTGTGTGTTTACATGAATAATGAGGAAAATTCAAATATAGTTATTTTAAGTTAATCATTAAATTAACATTTACAGTTTCGACATATTTGCACAGATGTGATAAATCAGTGTAGATGGATTTTAATATAGAAATCAATTATATATAACATTTAATGTAAATTATCTTATTTTTTCTATAAAACATGGTTGTAGAAAGATGCTTATTTAAATAATCATATATCAAATCGCTCCTTGGCCTAGATGACTAAACAATAGTTCTGTGAAGGTTATTTGCAATGTTTAAGCATGAGAATACTATGTTTTTAAGTAGTTGACTATCCTGTATTTGTGCTTGCTATTCTATATATTGAAACATCCAGTGGCATAAAGACTATTGGCATATATATATATATATATTGCATCGAAATGAAACAATCAACATGAAAGTAGTTTTCATTATATACTTGAATTAATATTTGATATTTTCTTCCCACAATAGACTAAAAGCTTTAATAAAATAAAATTTAACAAATGGATTGTTTTTTGGTAGCAAATGATAGTGGCAAAGAAATATTGCCCAAATTGATTCAAAAATGTAATTTAAAAAAAATCCAAGTGTAAAGTATGCATTTTTTTATCAGACAAGTTTTATATTCTTTGTATTTCTAATATATTAAAAACACAATGCATACTATACTTAATTTTAAAATTATTTTGTAATAGAAATTTAAGAGGAAATGATTGCCAAGTAACATTAGTAAATTTGAAAACATAAAAGATAGCAGATAGTGACCTGGAGATAATTACAGTTGGAGATTAAAATCTAAATTTAACTTATAGAATAAAAATTAGAATTGAAAAGAAATCTTGATTATTGAAAAACAGCAATAACAGATTAGATATTATATATAAGACTGAGTCAAGCAGATTTTCCTGCTTATTTTCCCTGCTGTGAAGAAGCTGATCCAGCAGCAAGACAACTAAACCTGAGATTATTAGGAATGGGAATGCAATTTTAACTAATAATATGCAAACAGGCTGATATTGAACATTAAGAATTTATTCCCCATTTATCAAAAACTATGGAAGCATTCAAATGCAGGTTTAAGATATTCTCCATGGCAAGCTAAAATCTTTTAGTACATCTGTTACTGGCAACCCCATATATTAAGAAGTTGAACATGTCACTGACCAGTTAAATATGCCTATTCCTAGTCTGTTACCCAATAATCATCTATGAACTGAATAGAAGTTATGTTCATTTGCAAAATTATAGCAGACAACTCGCAAAAACTTATTACCCAAGAAAAAGTGAAAAAATTATCATCAAAGAGACGATCAAGCATAAATGGAGAAAATGTCATATGATGTCAAGACACAGAAAACTAAAAATAGATAAAAAGGCTATGACTAAACTGACTGATAAATATTGGTAAGACATTTTATTCAAATAATTAATGAAAGCTTTTCTAAATGTATGTAAGATGAACTAAAGATTTTGTTGTGTTGATTATTTGATTTTAGGCATTTTGATAATTGTACTTTTTTTTTAATATTTTTTTTTATTTAATTATATATTATTAGAATAATAAAACTATACAGGAGACAAATGACATCGTAACATTTCTTTTTTGTTATTATTAGATAAGTTTTTAAAACTCTCAACTTTTGTTGTAAAGTTATTTTCATGCTAATTAACCTTATATAATAGTTTAAGCTAACTGCCTAGAAATAAAACACTCAATGTTCATCATAAAAGACATTTATAATTTGGTATTCCATATCTGGCTTGAGTTTTAAATCACATCCAATTCACATCAAAATAGACTGTAAATTTACTTTTAATGCTATTGCTGGATATAAGCTATTTTTGAGGAGAGGCAATCTCTTCCAAATATTATGTTAACTAATTCCATCCTGGATCGGTGAAGATAATCAGGAAATATAACTACTTTCTCAATTTAATAATACATTTTGACAATTGTTTATTTCATTAGAAATCTCAGTTTGATTATCTTTGTAAATCAAAAAATAAAATTATAGTTAAAGCAATTTATAAACATCCCTTGCAGCTCATCTTATTCCGATATGGTTTCAATATATATATTTAAAGTTAAAATTCTAATAAACTAAATATCTTACTTTAAATGAATAATAAATAATTAATAGTGTAATTTAGGTATGAGACAATCAATAATCTTATTTTTTTAATAGCTTTGCAAAGAAAACGTTCTTTCAAACTAATATTGAATTTGAATGTTTTCATTGTATATTTTCAGAACTTAAATTTTTTATACTTGGTTTCACCATCTGTAAACTTTTTAAAGCTTAATGAATAAAGAAAATGAGTTTTAATTTAATGAACTAAAAAAGAAATATTAATAGTGTTGTTGTTTTTTTACTTAAGAAAATGCCTTATCCAAGTATTTATTTACATAAATAGATGTCAGTTTATATAATTTTATGTTCCACTCGTAAATATAAAATGTTTCACATTATTCATGTTATGTGCAACATAGACAGATAGATGTATAAGAATAGAAAAGTTAAGCAGATAATTAATTGATATGGGGAGAGGTAAATAAAGTAATTTTTGAAAAATTCTTATATCTTAATATTTAAGCAAATTTTATGGTCAATAACTGTAGCCATCATCTAGTTTTATATTAAGTTGTAGAACTTATATTTAATTTAAGAAAAAAAGTGTAATTAAATATAAAATTTAATTCAGATGATGTCTTGGATTTCAATTTAATATTTATTTTAACCATTCTTTTTTATTGTTACTTTATGTTATAAATTTTTTTATTTTATTTTATAAATTTTTTTGAATCTGTATTAAAATTTTTGTTTATTTCTAAGCCTGAAAGATAAAAGATTTATGTAGACACTGATCTAGAAGAAATATTAAATAAGGTGAGAGTTATATAGTTAGTGGTTTGGACTATGTAAAAGAGATGTAGAGTGCAGGTGGGTGCAGCTATTAATGGAGAAATGGTATATAAGAAGATATAATCTGACTTTACATTTTGATAATAGAGCTAATCTTTATTAGATTCATAAAAAACTAAATGGAATTTGAACCCTATTTATTGAGATTCAGGTAGATAAAATAAATTCCAATTTATGTAGTAAGTCTGCTTTTAATAAAAGTAATTAAATAATATCAATTTATCCTTCAAAAAAAGTTTGAACAGTTTTACAAACTGATACTATTTAACATTTTTCATATATAATGACAACAATTCAATGACATATCTATATATATTTTTTCCACCAAACAAAATTAAATGAATAAAATATTTTATGCATATATGACTAATATGCAAATAAAATGTAAAAGTTCCTCTTTTATAAGAATCATATTTTAATAACTAAAATATTTTCAGATGCAAAGTAGATTGGTGCTGCTATTCTATTTTGTTTAAAAGGCTGTAGACTGATTACTTTCTATTAATCACTAGTTTGGCATAGTTTTGTGCAATGGGATAATTTATTTTAACATCAATAAATGTTAACTTAGGTTTTGTTCCTAGATAGCAGGTGTAATTGGATATAAGAACTATTCTTAATTCAAATCTTTTGCATAATGCAATGGGAATTTTTTTATGTTGTGTAAAAAATGAATTTTTTATTTTGAAAGATTTTTTTCCATTTTAAATATACTTTTATTTATTTCAATAACATTTTTAAAAAAAATGCCTATGGTTTTATTGCTTGGGAGTTCGTAAGTTTAAGAGCCAGACCTGAAAGCACCAAATATGATCACAAATTGTAAGCTCTACCAACTATGCCAAACCATGCAGGGAAAAAGTAAAAATAACTTCATATGAATATAATTATTATTTTTTAAAAATTTAAATTAGTTTACATCCTAATTACATAACTTCAGTATAAATCATAATCAGTTATAAATGCCCTATCTAGTTTTAGGGCAATAATAAAATGGCATACTCTGGAGCTCAAAATCCATGAATTCCAGCCCAGCTTTGTCACTTCCAGTGCCCAAACTTCTTATAAATCCTTGACCAACAAACCATTCAATTATGATGTTAGAATTATTATAATAAAGGTTGAAAGTTATATAAATTAAATCAGGGTCTTTGGAATGTTCATTGTAAAATTTAACAAGCATAAAAACGTAGAATTATAATTTTTGCCTGATAAAGTATAATTTGTACAGTATTTAGTGATTAAAAAGCAATCCTGTAATTATATATATATATATATATATCAATCTTCTGTCAAATAATGTAAACAAAATCTGTTTTTTATATAAGTTTCTAGAATGGCAGACTTTGGAGCTGAAGATTCATAGATCATGACTCACTCTATTACTTTTAGTTAGCAAATGTCACATGAACTCTATTATAGCTGATGAAGAATTTTTAAAAAAAACTGATACTATAATATTTGTATTATGGTTTACAATTTTGTTATTATATATCAAATGATATATATTATTTTGCTTTAAGCATTCTATAGGATAGTTTGAAACTATTTTATTTAAATATATAAGTATAAATTATAATAAATAACAAAAATATGTATAACAGCTATATTAATAATTATACATAGAAAACCTTTATCATGGTTTGTGCTTTTATTAAATGTTAAACATCTATTTTTAATGTCATGTGATGAGATGCACTGTGACTTCTCCTTAAACGGAGTCAGGAATCTCTCAGCAATTATGCCCAAAGAAACCTGTTAGCCACTTTATCTTCCATTCTCCACTCTAAGTTTTCCCATATTCTGCTCCATCCCATTTCCACAACATAATCTTTGTCATGTGATGTGATGCACTCTGGCTTCTCCTTAAATGGAATCAGGAATCTCTCAGCAACTATGCCCAGAGAAACCTATTAGCCACTTTATCTCCCATTCCCACTCTAAATTTTCCCATATTCTGCTCCATCCCATTTCCACAACATAATCTTTGTCAACTCTATAGGCTTTATATCTAAATCCCCCTTATCTTTTCCCAAACTTCACATAAAAACCAATAATCCACTTTCTGTATAATCACTTTTTTCATATTTATTTTTCCATAACTTCACTATATGTAACCTTTCTATTTTCAAGCATTTACATTTAATTAACAGATGCCTAATATTTTCTATTCCTTTTTTACACAATTTACAGACTAAATCACCCATATTTTTCCATTTGCATGTATATTCTCTTGTTACTAACCTATTATTGTTGTCATATAATGTGATGTATTTTGGCTTCTCCTTAAATGAAGTCAAGAATATCTCAGCAATTATGCCTAGATAAACCTGTTAGCCATTTTATTTTCCATTCCCCACTCTAAGTCTTCCCATATTCTGCCCCATCCCATTTCCATAACATAATCTTTGTCAACTCTATGGCCTTTATATCTAAATCCCCCTTATCTTTTTGCAACCCCAGCATAAAAACCAATAACTCACTTTCTGTATAATCACTTTGTTCATATCTATTCTCCCATTACTTCATTATCTGTACCCTTTCTGCTTTCAAGAATTTACATTCAATCAACAGATGCCTAATATTTTCTATATTTTCCTTACACAATTTGCAAACTAAATCACCCATAGTTTTCCATTTACATGTATATTCTTGTGTTAAACAATAAACTACTTTCCTTACTATTATCATAAATTAACTTGCATCCAATGTTCCATTTACTTCTATATATATTTAAACTCTTCTTAACCTCCATACTAGTTCTCCATCTCTCCAACTCCCTATTTTTTATTAATGCTTCTATTCTTTTATCCCATTCCTTACCACTATAACACTCAACAATCTTCCTAACACAATCATCCCACCTTTTATACAAGCATACTGATATAAATTTTTTATCCAAATCTTTTGCATACCACATTATCTTCCTCACCCATCTTGTTTCCTGCCCTTTACTCATAACCCAATTAAACACTATTTTGGCTATATAACTTTATATATACATCATTATTATATAATTTTCCATTTATTTTAATTAATTAGTTATTAATTGAATTTATTGAAGTTTTATAAATATTTATACAAGTATTTAAGTTATGCTTTATATATGTTTTAATATTTATTTCCTTTTTTTTTTGGATCATTAATATAATTTAATGGTTTAATATTTTTATAGCATCTATTTTATATCCATATATTAAGTAATAAATATAAAAGATTTATCTATCTTCTATTAATTACACTGTTATGTTCTTTGTTTCTTTCAGCTGTTTCTCTGTATGTCCATAGTAAATCATATTACATTGGTCACAATTAAGTTTATATATAATTCCTTTTTTGTATTTTATATCATTCATTATTTTACAATTACCTATTACTTTTTTAAACTTTTACTGTTTGAGTCTAATATTTATATGTTTATCAATTAATTTCCATTTTTGATAATATTTAAGTATTTAGGTAATTGTGAAAAAAGAATCATAGACTGCAGTGACAAAGTCATATTTATATAATACATTCATGATTTTATTTATATTTTTATAAAAGGCAAGCACAAAACATTGTCTGCATAATAAATTTTAATTTAAATACAGTATTTTACAAATTCTTAATAGTTGTGTGGTGTTTAGTGTTTCTGCTAACATCTACAAAAAGCGTGATTTGTGATTTTTTTTTTAGAAATATATTGCTTCAAAATGAAAAATAATGTAAACATATAATAATTGTAAAATTCAATTGTATTTTTATTCAAAATGTATTATTGTAAATTGTTAATGTTTTTATTACATATAGGCTGATGATAAATAATCAGAAAACCTTGAGTCTTTTCAGAGTAACAAGGTTTCCATATATCTGGTAATTATTAAATTATTATAATAAAAATGAAATATACAAATTGTATAAGTTTTATTGTGCTGGACTGTATTGATTAAATAAAAATTTTATGGCAAAATATTCAAAAATGTTCCTTAAAAAATTATTTAGTCAAGAAAAAATTGTTTTAGGGCTTTTGATTTTCTCTGATGGCCTCTCTTTGTATCAAATATTAAAAGTGCATAATATATATAAATAAATAATACTTAATTACTGTATTATTTTGAATATAAGACACTTTTTTCCAAATTTTGGACCCCTAAAAAACAGTTGCATTTTAAATTTGAAGTGAAAATTTTCAACATCTTATTTCTATGGATCTTTGCTTTATGCTATACATGCATATAGTATTATGATTGTTTCCTGTGTAGAATAGCATGTTAAATCTTTTTTAATCAATATTTTTTGGATTAACTCTCTCTCAAAACACCACTTTTAACATTATTTTGCCAATTTTACTAGTATTTTGTCGAGAAATATTTGCAAATAATCTTTAGAATAGTTTTACAACTAACAAATCAATATAACAATGAGATAAAAACCTGCCTTCCAAGGCACTGATTGGTTGATTGTTGTTCTCTCCACAAGAGCATGTCTGTCAAAATTTTGATAGTTCCAAATGTTATTTTGCCAATGTTGACAATTGCAATGTTTTTGTTTTGAATTTTAAAGTGAAAGTGAATGTTTTTTAGAATCTTATTTTCTACATTTTTAATTGTTTTTCCGGAAAATATTTGTAATATATAAATTATTTTAGAAGAATGATTCAGACTTTAATAGGAAAATTTATACAAAAGAAAATTGACAAAGAAATTATAACGTTCGAGTGAAATTTAAATGGTCTGAAGATGATGTATCTGATGGAACAGTGAAGATGTAGAAAGTGAAAGTACTATATATCTGAAGAAGATTCACTATAAATTAGATGAAATTTATAATATTTATAAGCATCTTAAATGCAGGAGTTAATTTTTTTTCCAATTTTTCTGATTTAAAATCCTATTGCATCTTAAATTTGAGGGTGTTATATTTGAAATAATATAGTAAGTTAATTAATTTTATTGCTTCAATACAAATAAAACTTATTTTCATAGTGTTGTATTATTCTTTTTTTTTTAAGTGTCATAGCATCAGCCGGGACACAAACCCGCAACCCGGGCAACTGCCTGCAAATGCAAGGCAGTTATGCTGACCTCTTGACTACCAATGCAAGACTGCTGTATTATTCTTTTCAGTGTTAATATACCATCATCAATAATAATATTCTGTCCTATGGATAGGTCAGAGAATAGTCACACTACAATTTCATCCATTTTCCCACTCCATTCTCTTCATTGCCCAGTTCATAGATGGAATTTTAAAAATTTGATTTCACTTCAATTTGTTATATCTATATGTGGGAATGAGAAGTAGCAT
The DNA here is from genome assembly GCA_028023455.1 of Epiperipatus broadwayi. NCBI lineage: Eukaryota > Metazoa > Onychophora > Udeonychophora > Euonychophora > Peripatidae > Epiperipatus > Epiperipatus broadwayi. Next base: position 4,099,900 of record JAQFVV010006236.1, read on the forward strand.
GTGAACGAGTGTTGTGAAAAAAAATCAGCAAATATAAGTACGTAGTATTATCAAATGTAATAAGATGTCAATTGTGCCAAATAATAACTTACAAGCATATGTAATATTATAGTAACAAACTTTCAAGCTATTAATAACAATCAAACCAAGCAAATTTGTCATATTTATAAGTACGTCTTCACATGGTCTTTTCAGAATATTTCTAAATGCATCATTTAATCCTAAATAAATGAAAAGAATATACTCTAGAAAAGATAGCTATTTATTCATACCTAATACTGGTATGGATCATAATATTGGATGCCATCTGATGAAAAGCCATTCTGCATACGTTATTCTACCCTTTTTGCATTTTTATTAATTCTTTTCTATTGCTGCTTCCTGCTTTTAAATAACTTAAGGCACACATTGAAAATGATGATCACGTCACTTAAATAATTAATCATAGGAATGAAAATATACTGGGTTAATAAATTAGTGCAATAAAATAAAAAATTCTTGTAACTACAATTTGTTACATATGTGTGGATCAGGTGATAAATGTGTATGCTTGTCAGATATATATTTTTCCTCTAGATACGCACAATTTTTATTGTACTCCATTAGTATCCACCAATGCAACTGAAATTTCTGTTCATGAAATTATAAACTTGGCAATGTTTGGCGAATGCTTTGGATTCATTCAGTTTACAACTTAAATATTAACAGTCAAAATAAATATTAGTATGAAGATATAAAACTATTAAATTTTATCCTAAAAAATCTTGATCTATTCTTACAATCTCAAAAAAAAAAAAGAAGATATATATTTATAAACTAATATATATATTAAATGTAAAATACAATATCCGTTATAAAATATATATATATATGCGCTGTCTGCACAGATAATGAAGCTAGAACATATATATTTAAAAGCGAAATTTTAATTTACTAAAATAAAAATAAAAAAACTATTAAATCCAAGAACTTATCGCTTTCAAGAGATTACGTGCTCTCATACTCATAGTTGTTGTTGTTATAACTGCGTGGTAGAAATGTAAATGGAATTTATGCAAATTGATGCAAATGGGTTATAATTGCCATTTTCGAGACAAAGCAAAGTATGCTTCTCTCCTATTGAAGGATTTGGGATCGCTAGTTATGTAAAACGCCTCTCTAATCTTGTGCCGGGCATCGTGTCTTTCAGAGCATATGACGCTGGCAGTGATGGGTTCAAATTTATGGCCTGATGCTTCCTTATAAATTTACAAAAATTAAAGTAATTTAATTTCTTACAATATTATTTTCTGAGATGGTTTGTGCATATGTGGTTATTATTATATAACTTGTATATCACTAAACAAAATAGGAATGAGACTATGTGGAGGTATTTGTTGTTATTGTATGAAATAAATAAATCCATTGCCTTTGACTTTTAAATTTAATTTAAAAATATGTACCAATAATAATATAATACCTATTACAAAAGTAACATCATATTTGGGTATCTTTTATCAATATTTTGATAGCAGGGGAAACATGCACGATAGTTCAGTTGTATGCTGCACATAAATATAATTATTTTTCACAAATCATTAGTATGGTGATGGATAGAGGGAAGGGCAGAATCAAATGTTTGCCTGCACATAGTTTAACACAGACAGTTGCATATGTATTGCTATTAATAAATTAGTATACATCAAAGGACAAAAATATTGATGATCAAACTTTTATTTCCAGAAACTCTCACATCTATAATTTGTTAGTTGTAATACTTATATTTAGCTTTTGCTATAATAACTGCTTTCCATTGTAAATTTAATTTTATCACATGACTATCTTACATGTTGTTCTGGCAGCAAATATTTTTTTATCACTTTTATGTCACTTGTTGTAAGCTTTATTAATTAATACTAAAAGTTTAGATACACTGTTCCAAAATCCAAAACTTTTCACTAATAAATGCAAGGAAAGAAAAATATATGCTGCTAAAATTAGTTTTCTATTTGAACGAAGATATATTTTAAAATATACTACACATATATGAAACAATTTTCTCACTACAATATTTAAATATTTTATATTGCTTTTCTTTTAGCTATTTTTTTTAAATATAAACCAGAATAAATTATATTTGATATTTAATTGTATTTGTTTAATTTGAAAAACATTAACATTTTCAACAAATACATTTCATATGTATTAAATTACAGTTATTGTATTGATAAAATATATATTTATAGCTTTCTTTAAATATTATTTATGCATATCTTTAATAATGTTTTACAAACATTCCAATGAGTGTGTGTGTGTGTGTGTGTACAGGAGGAGAGGGAGGTTGAATAAAAAATAATGAAATTAATATGTAAGGGTAGCTGACATCCCCACAAAACCAACCTATTAATACACACCACAAAACCTAGTGCAGTAAAACATAAGCTTAACTAATAAGTGGTTAAATATATGTTATCTTTTCTTTTAAGTATATCCATACACCCACAATTAATATTTACTTCATTAAATATCAAAGTAAATAAATGTCACAATAAACTAATTTCCCTTACTTAATAAAAAGAGTAGAAGCCCATTTAATGAAAGGGAATACAATTAAACACTCTAAAGAAATCATTTAAATATATATATATACTAATAGTAAACTAATGATCAACATATTGTACATCAAGAATTAAGACAGAGACTAAGTAAGCATAGTGATGACCCAATGTCAAACTAATCAGCAAACAATCAAGTGTGGAAAATAAAATTAGAATTCTATCATGTAATTCTTTAAATTAACTACTACCAAGGTATATGCAACAATAGGCAACTGCAACAATGTCAAAGGAAATGGAAAAATTAGTATACCAAATACCGAAAACTAAGCTCATATAAAAGCAAACCTAGTTCATTTACATTCTTTTTTTTTTTAATAAATGCATTAACCATAGAAATCAACAGCATAAGATTGAATTTTTCAAATGTAAAGGAAAATGGATACCTTGTTTGAATATTCTGACTTGCAGATAAAAGTTTATTAGCATAAAACTCATAATAAATCAATGTTTGAATTAAAAAAAGTTTGATAAATTTGTATAGCTTAATAAAATAAGTGGATTGTTGTCGAATTGATATCGGAAAAATAACAATATTATTTGATTATGAACAGAAGAGAAATAAAACATTGTCAGCAATTAAACAGAATGATGAAGTAATTTCTATTGTGTATAAAGCCATTAAATGCCAAAACCACAAATAGAAAAAAATTTAATTCTATTATAAATCACTATAAATGTATTCTGGCTAAATTAATATTACCATAGGACTGAGTGCCATTATCCCAACCTTGAAAATGCAATGACATCGTTTACTTATTCATGTAATACCTAAATGAAATGTCTACATGGATCAAGAGGAAGACTGACTGAAGAGAATTGACACAATGTTATTGTGATTGATAAGGATTCCAACGAGTGATGGATATTTTACCCAAGGAGAGTGGTCAAAAAGAAAATAGACTGTATGCCTAAAGACATTGTTGCCGAATTCATGAACATTAACTAAGATGATTGAATGAAAGCTTTGATTTTGTTACATATTTTTATCATATATATATACATGTTTGTAAAATTCTTTTTTTATTCCCACACTTGGAAGTGTAAATGTTTATAACTTGGAAGAGTCCATTATAAGTGGAGGCAATAAAAAGTGGAGAGAACCATGTAGTTAGATTTTCTTGTTATGTTTTAAATAAAGTTTAGATTGGCTTTCCCTCTGTAGCAACCTGACATTGATCATCATAATATAGGATAAGGTAAGATATTTATGTCTATTCCATACTAAGTGCATACACTTGTTGCAGAACAGAGTTTGTTATTTATTTTACATTACAGAGTTTATTTATTTGTGTTTAACTAATGATCATTATATGTTTATTTTTGAGTGTAAATGATTAATTTTCGTGTACAAATGCTCTTTTCTGTCAATAGTAGAGAATTATACACCTTTACCTTGCTTAGTGATGGCAATTGGTCCTCCAAAACTCATTGTTAAGCAAGAATATCATATACAGAATACATATTTATAATGAGAGTCTATGGGGAAAAAATTGGTTGGTTCCTGTGACATAAAATATCCACACTGGTTTTCAAGCTCAAAGATTTTCTTGATTTTTTTATTTTAATGATGACTAAATACGGTATCTAAAAAGAAGTTTTATATCAGTTTCTTGATTTTTTTTATTGTAATGATGACTAAATACGGTATCTAAAAAGAAGTTTTATATCACTAGGAAAAAAAATGCATACTGTTTAAAAAGTACATAACAGCAAAAAGAAAGAGAAAGTGAAACTAAATTTGAACTTAATAGTTTTTATATTCTTTTGCAAAAGTTTTTCATCATAATGAAAAAAAAAATCCATACTGAAGTGCTTTTTTTTTTTAATTTGTATTACGGTACATATTACTGCACATTTATGTTTATTACTTATGTGAAATTATTCAAATTAAAAAACAATGTTTAATTATAAATTATTTAATTGAACATAAAGACTTATTGCTGTACTTCAGAGTAACAAAACACTTAATGCGTATTGTAAATCAGTCAACTTTAGATAAAAAAAATTCAATTTATTAAAAAAAAATCTGTTAATTTTTTAAAACGTACAAGTTTATTTTTCTTACTATATATTTTTAGTAATGTAATACTGCCTCTCCCCCCCCCCCTCGTTCAGAAAGATTATTCATTCATTAACATTTATTTTAAATGCAATCTGTTTTTCTTTTTAAACTTTTTTTTTAATGTTTTTTTTTTGATTTGAAACCACTTGGGTGTATGTAATTAAGGAACAAGTTTGTGATGATGGTATTTTAGTTGTACTGTTTTCATCATCTAATATAAGTGTTGAATGTCTAGAAAAAAATTAAACTTTATTTAAATAATCCAAGAACTATACATTATATTTAAATTGATAAAAAAATCAAGTCAGATGACCTAATTTTAATAAAGCTCGTATTTAACAAATGTTATATATAGAGTAAGTAAAAAACAAACTCTTAACAAGCTTCAAAAACCCTCAACCCCAGACCGCTAGATGCAGAAACCGCGATCTGGGGTTGAGGGTTTTTAAAGCTTGTTAAGAGTTTGTTTTTTACTTACTCTATATATAACATTATATTTAAATAAAGTTTAATTTTTCTAAAGACATTCAATTCTTATATGTATAGTATATAATATTATAGATTCAGTAATTATAGAAATTTTAAGTTTATATGTTCTATATTCAAAATACTGAATGCAGCACTAACATTGTGTTTTATGAATAAAATATTGTATATATGTATTTGCATAGAATTTGCATATGGTATTTATTTATATAATGATTTCAAAGAAAGAATCATAACTGGCTATGAATATGAGAAGTACATCTTCTTGAAAGCACTCAGCCATTTAATTTAGTTTTCTATTTGTTGTTACAGCTTTACGTTGGAAGTGTGGTAGCACGATTTAATATTATCGTATTACAATAATATACTTTTGCTTCTGGGTAAAATGAACTTAAAATATCTATTCTCTGATGTCATCAGTGATGCAAAATTCAAGATGGCTGGCAAAAAATTAAAAAAAAATTTTTTTTCCCAATCGTTATAGTGAAAAATCGATTGTAAATCGAAATAGTGGGTACAAATTGATGCTGATCGCTATTGTGAAATATCGCTAAGTAGCCAATCACTAAGCAGGGTAAAGGTGTATATTGTTAGGGGGTCCCCTAGTAAATCAAACACCATTAATCTAAATTAGCTAGTTAGCTTCGTGATCATTTTAATAATAATGTTTTTTCTGGCTTTGTAAATAATTTTGTGCCATGTCATGTATTTATACCATTGGGTCAGGATATGGAATCACAAATATATTCAATTATCGATATGAAATCCATCCTTGATGCATATAATTATACTGTTTTACCTTGTTGAAGAGTTTTAATTTTTTATTTTATTTTGTTATTTAATAATTGTAGAATTTATTCATACTAAACTGGTTTCTAGTTTATTAAAATCATATTGCATTCACTAATACTGCTGGTAATCTGAAATGTGTATACACACACTTCACTCTTATATGTTAATACTGATATATGCTTGGGTGAAAATATAAACCGATTGTAACCTACATAGAGGTGCAGCAGTTGTTAACCTACCTAAATTCATCCCTGAAGAGAATAAAATGGCAGAATTCTCCCTAATTTTGGGTGAGATGTAGGTGAACTTGCCCAAATTTGTATTTAAATTTAATGAGCAAATACAGAGATAGCTCATTGGAGGTAGATATGATGATAGGTTATGTATTTCATTGCACCATTGAAAGCATCCTAACAGAAGACCCTAGGTCCAACTGTAGTAAGATGCACTGTCCCTTTCTTGAATAGAAATGCCCAGCCCATTACATTTGCCAAACTTTAATGACACAAAACTGGAAGTTTCTAGGGAGGTCCAGCCATTGAACTGGAAATTTAGAGAAAAAAATTGGTTTTTTGAACTTATTCTTTTGCCAAATTTCCATAATAAGAAACCATAATGAATCTACATGTATAACAAACAATCAGTATATCTATCTACAAAAGAGTGAATATCATGGATTTAAATCACTCCGAAGTGAATGCAAATTAAATGGAGAAGGTGGAAAGATAAACTGAGACCAATAATAAATAAATAAATAATGAATAAACCAAAATTAATATAGATGAGTTAGGCAAATAAAATGGATAGGCTAAAAAGTAGGCATTAAAAGCAACATGCACAAAAACAAGAAAAAAAAGAGAAAGTTAAACATAAGCACTAAATGGTGAGGAGTGGCAGAAGTCCCTATGGCATATATCCACTTGACTCTTTCCAAGAGTGGAAAACAATTATTTAATATGAACATGAAACTTTGAAGAAACAAAAAGAGATAGTGATAGTGAGGTAGAAGATGCTACTAAGCAATGGGGGTCTTCCGTATTCAGATACCTGGGAGTCCATGACCAAGATTAGTAATCCTCCACAGGTTCACATCACAGACTGATTGACACTTCAAACCTAAGAAGCAATCAACAATGAGATGGCTCAAGTATCCAAAACTGGAATACCACAAACTATGGAAGATAAGATGACCATGGTATAAATGCTCCAAATGATCATGGAAATGAACCAGAAATTGGAAGCAAATTTGGACAGCAACATAAGCAGCCTGAGAGATGACATGAGTAGAATAAATAATAGTATGAGCAGTATGAAAGAAGAAATGAACAATAATATGAGAAGTATGAAAGCAAAGATGGACAGCATGAAAGACAAAATAACAGAAAACATGAATAATATGAAGGCAGATCTGAAAATGGAAATAAAAGATGTAGAAACTAGACTGTCTGCATACATAGAATAACCATCCATAAATCTAAGTAATGTCCAGAGAGATAATACTGAACTGAAGCTAGCAGTAGGTTGAGAAGAATGCACAAAGTTAATAACAATTTGAAAATTTTAGATGTAGCACTGTTAGTAAATTAGACCTTAAGTGTGAAGAGGTATCCCAAAACCATGAAACTTTTAGGGACAAAGTATGTGCAGACCAAGAGAAGCATCAAGTCAAAGTCTAGAGAGAATTCCATGACATCCACCCAAAGATGGACCAACTCTATGCATGACAAAACATTGAATCAGCAATGTGTGACAAAACCTTAGAGACCATGAGCCATAATTTAAAGCATCTGGAGGACAAAATGGCCTCTATTGAAGCAAAAATAACCTTGAATAAAACAACTTTGAAGAAACTGATAGAAAATACAGTGAGACACATGATCAATTTGGACATATAGATGAAGCCATCATCCAAAGATTTATACTTATCAAATCCCAACTATGCCACAAAACATAAGCCATTGAAATGCGACAAGTTGAGATGGGTTAAAGAACACAGAATAATGAATGGAAATAGAACTGCAGGGAACAACCTAGAGATTTCCATCAGATCTTAATAGGATGAGTGATCCTTGTTTGGAATCCACTATCCCACAACAGTCAAGGTCCAGGATAGAAGATTATCCTCTCAGTTTTAACTTGGAAGGGATCATCCCAAGTAAATGTCAAACCAACCCAGATATATAAATATCAAATCTATAAATAAACCTCATGGAAACAAATAGAATGCACATCCATTTAATCCAGATCAGTTCAATCAGCTCAATATGTTCAAGGGATCAGCCAATGAAGCCCCTATAGAACACCTTAGAAGTCTTAACTTCTTCTTTATGAATCTCAATTTATCAAAAAGGAGGAAAAAGTTAATCATGACATATAGCCACCTTCAAGGGAAATGTTGTGGGAATCATTATTTCAAGCCCCTTCCACTTTCATTAATTTTCAGGCCCTATCAATCAAGAATTTCTGGACCAGAGACAAGCAAGAATCCCTACTCTACCGATTGTTCTAGGGAAAATATCACCCAACACCAGGGGAATGTTAACCAAATTTCTTTTGCTGCCAGGTTCCTAAACTAAGGGCTTTGAATACATACCACCTGAGTGAGAGTGAGGCAATTAGAATCATTAAGAGGAATTTACCCCTTAGGATTGAACAGTCACTTTTGTGTATGAATGCTAAAAGCATTGAACAAATGGCTAAATTATTAAACAGCATCGATTTGAGCAATACTAATCTGTCCACTAGAGCTCTTGAAAAAGGAAAGAATAAGCAACTGCAAGCCCAATATTTTATAAAAAAGGGAACAACAATGACCAAAGCCACTGTTAGAGGATATCACTACAGTGAAAATCTCATACACTGGCCACTCAACAAAATACAAACCAACAAGAATGAAACTTGTTTTCCCAATAGCCCAGGAAAATCCTCGAAACCAGGGTGCAGAAACCACACATCCAAAGTTCAACAGAAATCAAACTAGAATGATATTTGAAGCCATGTTTCTCACCTCAAGAAACCAAAAGGACAAAGAAGAACATATACCAAACCGTAAATTTATGGATACCTTTAATAATGTTTTACAAATATCCCAATGAATGTGTATGTGCAAGTTTACAAATATCCCAATGAATGTGTATGTGCAAGTTGATGGCAGCATGAATAAAAGATAATGAAATTAATATAATCCTCTATTGATAAAATCCCAAAAATAATGCTGAGTCAAAGACCAAGTATTTTGAATATTTTTTGTAAATGTCAATAATATGTACTCTCTTTTAAACACAAGTATTTTTAATGCAGAAAATTAAATTATTAATGGTAAAAAACTTATAGGTGGCATATCAGTATTTTTGAGACATGGCTCTAAGGCCTGAATTAATAGTGTTGGAAATGCAAAGCTATTATTTTAAGCATAAATTGGAAGCACTGTTTAGATTATTCAAATTTTTAAGAAAAAACAAGGATCATGAAAAATGCATAGATCATTAAATCTAAATTCATTTAATATTGTTAATAAGTATGTGTCAATATTAAATGAATTTAAATTTAATGATCTATGCATTTTTCAAACTTTTTTAGGCTAAAATTTTTTTTTAAAAGGAAAGCATTTAAAAATATTATCAAAACATGAAATTGTGTTGATCATATTTCATCAATGCACATATCCTTTTATAGAAGTCAATATTATATCAATACAGCTCAAAGCAGATTACTCTGAACAACTATATTGTAGAAAAAATTTAATGTTATTACCACTGTTAAATATTTAGCATCTTATGTACTAAATTTTCATGGAATAAGAAATACAATGGAAAAGTTTATCAGCTCAATAGAATATTTCAATGAATTTTGGGTTTGTTGGGTTTTTTTTTATAAAATCTTTTAAATAATGACACAAACTTCAGAAAAGAGAGTGCAGATTATTTATCATTCACTACCTGCAATGAATTTTTCACTTTGATTGGTGATTGAATAAGAAATAAAATAGTGGAAGAATTAATGCAAAATTTGATTTCAATAATAGTAGATTCAACACCTAACAAAATCCATGCATATCAACTAATTACATAGTTCAGTATATTTACATGGTAAAGTAAATGAAAGATTTCTTACCTTTCTACCAATAACATCTCATACAACCAAAGATGTAAAATATTTGATTATGGAATATTTTTGAAAAATGAATATTGGCATTTAAAACTGCTGAGGTATAGCTACAACACACATCTTGGAATTAATATAATTAGATTGTGACTGAAACTTATTTCTGCTGCTAATATTGATTTACTCTGCACAGTTAGTTTTCAACATATACTTAGAGTCTTTAACTTCACTTTCTTTTCATTTAGAAGTTCTGGGGGCATTTTAATAACTTTGCAATTTGCATAATGTTAGACTTTATTGAAATTTAAATTAGCATGCTGCTTCTTCGGCAGATTTAATTTTCTTTTTCTGCATATTATTATTTCTAGAGTGACACAACATTGCCTGTACTGACCAGCTTATACATGCACATACAACTTTATTAATAAATACATACAAACTATCCAATAACAGAACTTTAGAGAAAAATCATGTTAACATTAAAATAGCATTAAATGAACTATTCATAAATGAAACTGAAAAGCCAGTTGTTCAAGTAGAAGAGGCTACATTATTTAATTCAACTTTGTTTTATTAAGATTATGGGGGGGGGGGGGGGTAAACAGAATAAATAATGTTAGCAAATTGTCACAATTATCCACAGGTTTAATATTTACATTTCAGAGAAAATGTGAGGCCAGGGGGAACTAATATTTTAGAGGCCACTTTGTTTTATTAAGATTATGGGGGGGGGGGGGTAAACAGAATAAATGATGTTAGCAAATTGTCACAATTATCCACAGGTTTAATATCTACCTTTCAGAGAAAATGTGAGGCCCGGGGAACTAATATTTTTTGGGGCCTTTCAAAATTTAAAATAAGAACATGAGGAGAAAAATGAGTTTTTACTTACAGGACCAAAAACGGGATTCCCAGAGCAGTTAGTTATGAATCACAGAAATGAGCAAGCAAATCAGATCCAGATAGCACTTGGATAGGGTAGATTCACTCTAGCACTATTAGAATCATAAAATACTATTAGCACAGAAATGATGGACAAGGGGCTGACTATTATTTCTGCTGATCACAGAGCGCTGCAGTTGCTTCCATTGTAGTCATCAAATTGGCACCTCATCCCTAAACTGCTTACACTTCTGACTTGTGTTATGCCTGCTTGGAAAAATTTTTCTCGAATATTTTTTGGGGAAATTTAATTTCAAATTAAGACCATTCTACGAACTGTAACATTGCTTTGCCTTCTCCTATATTTTTATTTAATATAATGAGTTGCCAAGTTCAGACCCCCAATATTATGAGATTTGGGGAAGCTGCCTTTCCTGTTCCACCTATGATTGCTCTGTATAGGGAAATCATTATATGATAGCTTATGCAAATTTTTTTAAAATATGTATGTAACGATTTCAAAGTGGTTTGAAAATAAAGCTGGAAATATTAGTGCTTCTGGATCCTTAGATTGTTTCCAATTCTGTAACCTTCAGCATGCACATTTCTTATGAACTCTTGATCAATAAACTATTTGATTACATATAAATATTTATTTGAAATTTGGTTTTAGACTGTGTGTGTGTGTATAACCTTCAGCATGCACATTTCTTATGAACTCTTGATCAATAAACTATTTGATTACATATAAATATTTATTTGAAATTTGGTTTTAGACTGTGTGTGTCTAAAACCAAATTTCAAATAAATATTTATATGTAATCAAATAGTTTTATTGATCAAGAGTTCATAAGAAATGTGCATGCTGAAGGTTACAGAATTGGAAACAATCTAAGGATCCAGAAGCACTAAATCATGTAGAGGAAAGTAATGATTAACAATGATAACAACATATAATTAGTAAAATAATTTTGAAGTCATTATTTTTAACCATTTGTGATGGAATAGTTACTAATTTGTAAAAAAGAGATTATGTTTACAATGACATAAAACAATAAATTTAAATCTGACTAGAATTATAGTGAAGAAGCATTAATGAATTGAACAACTTATATTGATAGAAATTATATTAAAGATGCAAATGTTGATGAAGTGAAAACGGAACAGTTTGATATATTAAGTAAGTCTAAGAATTTAATCATTGTTTCTGAAAAATTATAATTTTATAATTAAAACAAAATTATATCCATATTTCCAAATTCTAAAATAATTTTAATATTGATTTTAACATTACTAATAAGCAATGCGAAAGTGTTCATTTTACAAATTGAACCTGATAAAATATTATTTATGCAGTATTTTTTTAACAAAAGCTTAACACATAGGCAATACAATACCTAGATAAGAATAATCTAAAAATGCTTTGTTATGAGGATAGTATAATAAATTTGCAGATGTTAAAATTAGAAAAAATTTAAATTTTTAAAATAATTTAATGTTGCTTTTTTATTATTATTTCATACTTTTTTTTGTAATCTCATCTTAGTAATATATAATAAACAACACAACTTCAAAAATTATGATTATTTTTAAATGAATATCTTTCTTCATTATATAAGAAGAGTCCTGAGATTCAATTGTTGCCTAGGATCCAAAAAACTCTGGATATATCACTGCTTATATATTCAAAGTTTTAAATCAGAAAATATATTACTAATTTACAATAGAGTTTTCTTTCCTAGGCCAGAGTTCTTTAAACTCATGTGATTTATCAATTGGTATTTTTTCAGGTCAGTTTCATTAATTAGTTTATATTTTTCAGACTTAACAGGTAGGTATTAAAATATCTAAACTCTGGGCATAATTAATATATCCTTTAGTACAATGAGCAACAGGCTATGTTTTAAGACTTCACGTTGACTCTTGCAGTACAATCATTTTTTTTAGACACCACATGGTTAGAAAATCAATTGGCTAGTACATACCTTATTATCCTTAATTGATTATCTCAAGATAGCTATAAGTATGAATTTAATTTATCAATATTGCAATGAGAAGATACTAAAAAGTCTCTCCCACACTGACTACTTGTTTTTTAATTCCTGTAGGCTGAAGAATAAGGGTTTATCCTAGTGTTGCTTTGGGGTTTACTATTAGAATGAGCTAATGAATGTTATACATATTCTTTTATTTGGCTGACTTCACTCTTTGCAATAAATATGAGATGGTTTTATTTTCTCTGAAATTGCACCTTTAACATGGATTTTATAACCTTTCTATGTTGCCATCTACCTAAAAAATCCAAAAAACATTTCCCACAGTTCAGAAGTTAACTTCATCCATCTGCAAAGTGTTTTTCAAAAACATTACTGGCTTTTACATCTTTTTTTTTCCAAATCCTTAATCTCTTTTGATTTCTGTGGACATATTTTAATTTTTAATATTTTTAAATTTCACAAATTAAAAAATTTATAAATAAGTTGTTTTATATCATGGCTTGATGATTCTAAATTTTCTACAATAAATCCAGATTATAAATTATTATTAAATGCTTTTAAATAATATATTTGTTCATTACACTTTTTGGACTTTCCAAACTTACCCCTTCAAGATAAGGCTGTGTATTTGATAAGATTAATATTTCTATCTAATCTCATAAAAAGGTGGAATTTTAGCAAGGTGATCTTGGTGAATATTCACTACAAGTTTTCACTTTACTTCAACCAATGTTTAAAATTAACCAATAGAATGATTGTCAAAGCAACATTCAGATAATAAATGAAAGTATTGTCTTGACAATAGGCTTCTGGTAATTTACTGGTTAATTTTAAACATAGGCTGGGGTGAAGTGATTTATATATAATAACCAATTAGCTGTGTGCATTTCTGGCTAACTACAAATTTTATATAACATTAGTTTATACAAATATTAAACATGAGCATTATTTCCAATTTCTAGCCTTGACTAACTCCAAACATTGCTTACCCAATCCTCTTTCCAGTTTTTCTTACAGAGACAAAATACTCTAAATAATTAACAAGCAATGGAATTATTCAACATTTTACACTTGTCCATAACACATTTGTAGGCATTTATTTTTAGATGTCATACAAGTAAATTTTTATTTATAAGTTACTTACTAAACTTAAATCCTTACATATTTTCTATTGTTTTAGTTTTAAATTTATATCTGTGTTATGATTTGATTTACAATCATTCATAATACATCTTTCACTTAATGTAAACAAAATATATTCATTATATAGCAAAATTTATCTTCCGACTTCTGATCAACTAATTCTGTTTTTCTTTTTACACATAAGTCTTAAGCTAATATGGTTTTATACTTTTTATGGTCTTTAATCCATTTACACCATTAATTCAAAAATTACTATAATTCTGAACAAAATTGAAAAATAATATTTTCGCTATTGTTTTAATTATTGGTTTGATTCCCGATATATTGTTAACAAAAATCAAACCAATATGTCACAAAATGAAAAAAAAAAAAAAAACACCAGAAAATATTATATATATTAAATTAATTGAAAGATATATATATAACAATATAAATTATACACATATATATAAATATAAATTACACAACTATATATAAATTATATACAAATTATATAAATCCTATAAAATCCATATATATATATTCATAAAAATATACAAAATATTTATCACCTGTATATCCCCTCAAATACATGAACATTAATAAAATAATTGAAATCTTTTAACACCTTAATTTTAATCTTTTTTTATTATATATATTTAATATACTTATTTATTTATTTTTTATTTTTTATTCATTATTATTATTATTTTTTTTTTTTATTATATTTTCATGCTATTATTTTATATTTTTCAAATATATTTATAATAATAATAAATAAAAAAAAAAAAAATAATAATAATAATGAATAAAAAATAAAAAATAAATAAATAAGTATATTAAATATATATAATAAAAAAAGATTAAAATTAAGGTGTTAAAAGATTTCAATTATTTTATTAATGTTCATGTATTTGAGGGGATATACAGGTGATAAATATTTTGTATATTTTTATGAATATATATATATATGGATTTTATAGGATTTATATAATTTGTATATAATTTATATATAGTTGTGTAATTTATATTTATATATATGTGTATATATTTATAGTTCTGAAGAAGATTGCAGGGGCAATCGAAACTGTCGATGTTGATGAATGTTAAGCATTGTACAAAAAATAAAGATTTTATAAGAAAGGATTGATTAATTAATTAAGGCAATGCAATAAAGAAACAAATTAAGATTAAATATAAATTACTTATATTTGGGATTTGCTAAGAATAAATAATATTTTTTTTACACATATGCATTTTTAATTAATGAATTATTAAAAAGTTTTGATAGAATAAAGATTTTGTGGATAAAAGATATATTTATTACATTAGCAAATGAATAGTTAAACTTTCTACAAAATGTTGTTTACCTATAGGAGTAAATTATCTTATTAGATTTGCAAATAATTTTCAATTTTCCATCATTCATTGCTTATTTTCTGATGAAAGTCAGTTCTCTGATTGAAATATTAAAAAGCAGCTGTGTAGCCATGTAATTTTATGTGTTTGCTTTTTATATACATAGAAAATTTTTAATGGTTATACTGGATAAAAATTAATGTTGGTAAGACAATGAGTTTATGGATAGGGAAAAATACTAATCCATGATAACATAGTTCAACAGGTAAAGAGATTTAGATATTTGGATAGTTGTTTAAGAGAGGGTGGAATAAATGAAGTTAAAAGAATAGCATTGGCAAAGGAGGCATTTATTAAGAGAAATAAAATATTTTATGGACCTTTGAAAAGAGAATTAAGAAAAAAATTAATTAAATGCTATGCGTGGTATGGTTGTGAAACTGGACAATGAGTAATAAAATTAGAAAAAATTGGAAGCCTTTGAGATGTGAGTATGGAGAAGAATGTAAAAAAAATCAGTTAGATGAATAAAATAAATGAAGTTTTGAAAAGAGGAAATGAAAAGATTGAGTCAGGAAATAAAAAAAAGAAAGAGAAACTGAATTGAATATATATTAAGAAGAAATTATAATTTGATAAAAGATGTTTTGGAGGGAATGGTGAGTGGAAGTAAGAAGAAAGGATGATTGTTGGATGATATAAGAGATGGGAAGAGTTATATGGAATTGAATAACTGTCAAGGAAGAGAGTGGAATGGGAAAATGGATGAATTGATTGGTGCGACTCCTCTCAGGACCTGTCAATTTGACAGAGTACTATTAATGATGACTGAATATATATATAACCAAGAAAATTATAAATTTCTAAGGGGTATAATGACTAATAAGGTGAAAAATTCAACTCTGCTACATTATGCATATTGTGAAAATGCTATCATTGATTATTACACATTTTGATTGTGTGCAATATCTGATATTTAACAGGGTGTTATGAAGTGTATAGAAAATATTCTCCTCTCCTTGGGAGAGAATAACATATTATATTAAGATTGAATAATAATGCATGCTTTTTAATAAATGTGCTTTATCAGTTCTTATTTATGGATCAAGGGTTTACACATATGAAAGAATGGAGATTTCAGACCATTCTGGTGTCTGGAAAAAGATATACTGGGAACAACAAGAAAAGATTGGTAATGAATTACATAGGTGAGAAAACAAAGAGGCATCACTGATATTGTTTAAAGAATTTAGAGACTGAATTGGATATATTTTTAGAAAATATGAACAGTTGAAGTTTTAAAATGGATCCAAAAGATCATAAAAGACAGAGAAAAAAACATATGTGAGATGGGTGAAAGAAATAAGAAAGTTAGCTGGCTTGATAGTGAGAAAAGATTCTATGAACCAGGGAAACTAGATTAAAGTTGGAGAAACCTTTATTCCGCATAAGATCAATAATATTTAAAAATGATAATGAATTATGATATAATGAGTGTAATAAAATTGGAAAATCAGATTACTTATATACCTTGAAATTCTGATTATTACATTTATCAAAATATAACAGATGTGTATTCAAAGGGACAAATATTCTTTAGACATAGTGCCCGCACATATACATACATATATATTATTTTCATCTATCATCAATTTATTTCCAGATGAAAATCTCTCAAAACTTCACACATTCTGATACATTTCCATACACATTTATCTATTTTATCCATAGTCTTTTTTTCAAGTCTTTTACAATATTTTTGAGATCTATGCTAAGAAAAAAGATAGACTTATATCATCACAAGTTATCTTCTCTGTGTCTTTTTATTTCTAGTTTTTTCTTAATTAACTATCTGAGATAAACTAAACCTTTTTCATGTGTACTCATTGAGTAACAATACATTCTTTTCTATTACAGAAATTGATTATATATATATAACATTCATAGCAATGGTAGTGGAACAGGCAATTGAGATAGCACAATGCTTCAGTGCTATGTTGATGTAGATGAAGTTTATCAATAAGCATGAGCAATTCATCCACTCATTATATTTGCAATCAATCAGCTAATGCCTGTATGCCAGTGAAAAAAGAAAGGAAAACTAATTGGTGGTTTATTTAGATCACCAAAAAATCTCTCTGTAGGTCTTATAACACTAGCAGTTTGTTTATTCTAAAAAATATTTTGATAACAGCCACTTAAATCAAGCACACAAATTTCTTAATCCTGTAAATAATTCTAATAACTTCATCACAGAAATGTGATAAATTAAAAACAATACCAATATAATATATTCAGAGAAAACATTGAAAATATTAAATACCAACTTTGATCAGATTGCTTAGCGCTAAAAATTGATTAAGGTTATATTAACATTTTCAATGTTTTCACCGCTTTGAATAATACAATCATCACGTCAAATATAGTTTTAAAATAAAAAATTTTAAGCCATCTAGTATTCAAAATTCGTTGTAAAAAAGAATATCATAAAGATATATAATTAAAGAGAATAAAATAATTCATATACACAATATATATATAAGACTTTATTAATTTTATAAATAATTATGTATACATGCAATCCATAAAGATACTTTCTGATTTTAAAAATATATATAATGATGTTCACATACTGTAATTTAAAATAATTATATATATATAAAAGTAAGTGAAAAAAGTATAATATAAAGAGCAATAGAGAAAGTATCAAAGTGATATTTTTCTTTGCCAATTGTTGGCAGTTTTAATTAGAGCCAAATGAGTGTGGGAATAGACGTGGATATGTTAAAAATAATTTAAGAATCTTTATAAAAATAATTTTTATTAAATTATGACAACTTTGTCATTAGAATATAATAATCTAAATACAATAATAATACTGTTTCTTAAAGAAAGCATTACGTCCATTAAATATGATCTTGATGCATATTTGATGGCAGTACCCTTTTCAAAAGTAAACATTATACTTAAAAGTTAATATTCTCATTTATATAATTTCCTGTTAATATTTTCTTATCTTTGAAAAGAATGTTTAGCATCAAACTACATTAGAGTTATCAGTTAAAGTTCTTAATATTTTCAAGTAAAAAGCAATATGACTACTGTATTATGAATATTTTTTATTTAGTTGAAAAAATCAGCTTGACAGAGATGTTTAGTATTATCTTTATTATTACATTTTTAAGAAAATTGGAAATTAAAATAAAAATGGAGATTAAAAGTGAAGATTTCTATAGATGGAACTAGGAAAATACATATCATGGAAGTTCTCTTCTATGGCATTTTTTAACAATAGTATAAAAAAATATGGAGTCATTCTTAGAGAAATGTGGAGAGATAAGACAAAATATAAAAATCAAATTCAGTAAGAAAAAATTTAAGATCTTAGTATTATTAAGTTAAGCTAAAGGATAGAAAATGTGAGATATTTGTTTTGAAGAAATAAAAGAATATAGCAATTTGGGTACTTTTTTTAAACAGAAAAATATATAAATACAGACAATTGGCAATTAAATATGAAAAAAAAATCAAAAAGTAAAATTAATTTGATTAAAAGTATGCCATGTGAGATATGTAGAATTTTGTGGAAAGGAGTAATGGAGTCCACTTTAATATTTGGAAATGAAACTGTTTATAACAACTAGAAAACTCAAAAATGTTTTCAATATAAAATGAAGCAGGTGGATATCATTAGATAGTGAATTACGGCCAAAAATAAAACTGTTCAAAAGAAAATGGATTTTTTTTTTTAATAGAGAAAATTAAAAGTTTTTGGAAGTTTAAAATAAATGGTTGAAAACAAATTAATAAAAATAGTGTTTAATTGAAGTTATGTGCAGAAGACAACAAAGTCAATATGCAAACATTTTTAGATACACAATTTCTGTGCATTTATATAAGAAATGATATAAATGCATAAAGAATGTATTACACATACATAAGAAAAACAAAGTTGATTTATGGAAAATATATATGATTAAGGAAATAGTTTGGAATCAAAAAAGATATATAATATAAAAGGATGTATGATAACACTAGAGGGGGCTTATTATTCTTTGATGCAAGGACAAAAAAAGAAAACAAGAATTTGGATTGTAAATGTAATTTATGTGGAGATCAGAGAGAAAATATTGAATATTTATTATTTCAGTGCAGGATGTTAAAAAAGAATCACAATAAATTGTACATTATAAATTTATTTAACGCACCTTGATTACGTAAGTAATATTTACTAAGGCAATAAACTAAAGTATGTGTGGTCAAAAATGCGAAGGTAGGGCCCTCTACAGGTCTTAACCACAAGCTTCCAATGTGTAAGCTTGTGGTTAAGACCTGTAGAGGTTCCTATCTTCGCATTTTCAACCACACGTGCTTTAGGTTTATTGCCTTAATAAATTGTACGGTAAGTGGGAAAAAGTTAAAAGTGGAGAAAATGAAAGAGATAGAAATTTTATAATTTTTGTTTAGATCTTTATAACATAAATGAAAAATTTGAGTATAGTATTGAAAAATTAACAAAACAACTTTTATTATAATGGAATAGGGAAAGAAGAAAAATTAAAGCAGTACTGAAATATTGATTTGGTTATGAAGAGTAAGAAATATTGGAGCAATGGAATGTTTTAATAGAGTAATATGTTTTTCTACATATAATTATGTCTGGAAATGTCTGGCTCCATTTAAAAAGAAACTGTTTTAAAACCCATCAATAAAGCTACACAAAGTTAAATACTGGTTATTACTTCATATAAAAAATGCCAAGTTAATTAGAAAGGATTTAAAACAAATAGATTAAAGCAGGTATTAAAATATGCAGAATTAGATGGAACATACATTTCACTGGACTTATATAAAAGCAAGGGTGAATAGTGCAGTAGAATAATAGACATTCAATGTGTTAAGGAGTGTCATAGAATATAAAAGTATAAAAAATTTAGTAAGTAAAAATGGGAAATCCTATGAAAATTTAAAAATATATGCTAAAAAGACAATAATGTGGTATAAATATAAGAGTAATCTTGAAGATATTTGTGGTAATAATAAATGAAGTGATTTATTATTTACGGCTATAACATGAAATCTAGAATCATAGGAATAAACTAAAGCGTGAATAAAAGATTTAAATTTATCATCATATATGCATAGATATGGATAGTAAATATATACTTTTAGAAGGTAGTAATTTAAAAAAATAAAATGATGAAAGTGGATCACATACATAGAAATATCCAAAGCATAATGCTAATTGAGAAAATATATAAAAAACTATTTCTATAAAACAATCGAGTTCGATTACCACTTATTTATAATTGCTTAGCAACAAACAGATAAAAATGATTCCCACCTTGAACTATTTTGCAAAGATATATAATGCATATTTGAATAACTACAAATAAATTCAAAATTTAAATCAATCAAAATATAAATAAAACTCCAAATTTAAAGCAACTGAAATATAATTATAACTTTGAGTTTGAAGTTCTAATATTTTGATTGATGTAAATTTATATTTTTTTTGCAATTGTTTAAATATATCCATTGTTTATGTGTAAAAATTTCAAATTAGTTTAAGGTGCAAATCATCTTTTACTAATTGTTGCTAAGCAGTTATAAAAAAATGGTGTAATAAATAAAGTGAATTGTTCTATTGATATATGGTAAGTTAGTTCTTTATATATATAATGAAAAAAAAGATTATGATAAAAAAGAAAGAACTTTTCTTTTTAAAGTAAATAAAAATAATGAAATTTTAAATAAATTATTAGAATAAAAACAAAAATCTTTAACAAAATAGATAAAATAAATAAAAACAAATAATAAGAGATTAGTGAATGCAGTTAATATGAATAATAGCTAACACCAACTGTAGATGACTTCAGAGCAGAATAGCAACATTATACCATGTTGAATTATATAATCGCTAAAAAGAAAAAAAGGAATGCTTTCTGAATGTCAGATATAGAATTAAAGACAAAAATTAGTATGGCTGTAGGCCTGATATTTTCCAAAAAGACAAAACTCTAATAACACCTTGGCATATCCCATCCACCATTTTCAGAAGTGTGTTAAAAGAATTTATGAAATAAAAAAGTATCTGAGTATATTATACATATAAACATATTTACACATTAACCAATAAAACAAAAATAGATTTTGCCATATAATAAAAAAGTTTTCTTATAAAATATTATAAATAAAAGTAAAAAATAAGTTTTAAAAAAGAAAAAAAAAAATCACCAAATTACTTAAATTACATTAATTATTCTTTCTTGATTAAAAAATTTTTCTGTACATTTTCAAATATAAACATATTAACAATCAGTTCTATGACTTAATTGTATGCAAGACATCAACTTTCTTCATAAAATAGTACAGCAAAATACATCCCGAGCTTCTTGCCGGGGAGTAACAATGTCGGAGATATTTGATAAGGAACTTTTACGTCTTTCTGATGTTTCCAAGCTCCAGTTTTCATCATCAAATGATTCATCTAAAAAAGTATCTTCATCATCATCATCATCACCACTGTCATCACTACTTTCATGTATACTTAGGTTTAACTCATGAATAAGTGTGTTAAATTTTTTCCCAATCCATGGATTCATTTTATCCTCCTGGTCTGTAAACTCGATATAAGGTAATGTGGAAAACACTTGATGCAAAATATCATTAGATGACCACTGCACTTTTTCCAATAATAAAGGAATAATGGGCTTTTTCATATCAGCTACCAAAATGATCTCCGCTTGACATTTTGGGTACAAAAAATATTTGGATGTTACACAGCAAATGATGATACCAGCTTCTTGTAGAGCCTTTTGAATCTTATGATTCAGGGATTCTTTACCTTTTAAATTATTTAGGTCTAACCAACATGAAAAACCCAGATTTGTTAACTGCCAATATAGAGTTTTAATTTGATTCTGTTTATCCCATGAGTAAGAGAGATATATTAGAGGTGATGATTGATTCTGAAATAAAGAAAAGAAAAAAAGTTAGAAAGAATGTATAACATTGGGACATAATACTTTTTTTAATACTGTATTTTAAATATTTTAAGACTATATAATTAAAGTATATAATAACAAATCACCAAACTACTAATTTGAAACAATATGATAATATAAGAACAGCTTTTCATTTTAGTGTCATCTAGCATAAACTTGAGTAATAACTATTTATCAAATATATATATAAAAACCCATTCTAGCTTTTTCCTTTATCAATGAAGCATGAGATTAAATTTTATCTTTAAATAACAGATCAAGAAAAATCTAAATACTGGTTTAAGAATCGGAATTTAAATACTAAAGATTGGATTTTATGTGCATCTAATAATCAGTAATTATTCAAGCTTATGACAGATGGCATTAGAGTGTAAAGTTACTCTTATATAATTAAAGTATATAATGCTTAATTTAATATTTTTTATGTTTTGAAAATTTGAGAATATCTTTTTAACATCAAAAACTTATCACTGTGATGTAAAATATTCATGTTAGTAGGTAAATGAAGACAATTTGCTTTTTATAATGATTTCAAACTTTCTTTATTGCAAGAATACAAGGGAATTACATTTTAAAAGTAGAACTTTATTGTTTTATATTGAGACTAAATCAAAAGAATATAATTATTTAATTAAACAAATGTCCTTAATTTGATAAGAAGAGTGAATAAAAGAAAATCATAGTATAGTTTTTATAGTTAAAAAAACAAACATTGCATGATCTATTGCAGGAACTCCCACTACTTCCATCTATTGTAAGTTTGGGTAATCAATAAATAAAAAATAATGGTTCTTATTAAATCCATATCCAGTATTACTTTATTCAATATCCAAAATAATTTTTAGCTTATGGTTCATTGATAATAAAACAGAGTAAAATGTGGTTGCAAGATAGAAGATGCATTAGATTCAAACAATCTAAGTCCAAATTCTTTGAATCCTCATTGACAAAGGCCATAAGTCAGAAATTAATAAAAGAATGTGTATAGAATAATACTATATATAGATTTGATGGCGCACTACTATCTAGTATGTATTGATTGCTCAAACTTAACATAGAGGAAATCTGTGGAATAGAAAAAATAAGTGATTATAGTTAATTGCATATTGCATATTTCTTTTACATAACTATCCTGAAGACTTATGAAAACAATACTAAGATGAAGGAGACCTGTAGCTTATTGTAGACCATTTTTTAAATCTATGAAAAACAAAAACACTGGAAAAGTAAACATACATCTTCTCTGCTGTTTTGATTTCTTTTTAAGAGAGATACTGTAATCCTTCTATATTCTTTTTAGGAATATTGAGAAGACATTTTTATTAAAATCAGATTTAAAAGATTTGTAATCATTAGTGGGCTAATTTTCCATGGTTCTTTAGTTATTGATTTCCAGAGTACAATAGATTGATATTTAGATTCAAGTACTTTACAGAATATTATTTAAGATTATTGAATCAAATACCTGTTGCTTAGAAAAAACTGTTGTTCCAAATATCTGCTTTTTTAAAACAACATTATTATTTAGATCAATGGCATAGTTATAAATTTTTAACATATCCTTATTAAAATGATGTATGAATAAATTTTTATATGTTATTCATTATTCTTTTTCTATAATTAATTAATATTAATTTAAACAATTTGATTATTGATATATATGTACAAGCTATATTACTTACACAAATGTTCTTTAAACAGAAAAAATGCAAATAATATTAAAGATAAACTTAATGTATTTTTGATTCAGAGTACTCTCTTCAAGGAGAATTGTCACACTGTTAAATACATTACAGGAAATATGCACTTTTATTTTTAACTGCATACATTTCAAAACACAATTAAGTGAACATTATTATACTTCCTGTTTATTACCAAATTTTTATTATTAATGATCCATGTTTTTCTTATTTTCCATTTCCTGTCATTATGCACTCTGAAATCATTTTACTTTTTTAGGATTTAACATGATAAATATTCTTCCATATACTACACATACCAATAATACTGTAGAATTCTCTTTGGCTTTATTAAAAAGATATATATGTAGTGTTTTATTCACACATTAAAACATTTACCCTCAATTCATTATAGTAAACATAAGAACAACTTGGTCCCTGACACTACTATGTTATTTTCTGCAATATATTTAATGTATTGTTTTTCTAAGATTTATTTTTTGAAGAGAATGTTCGGCAATAGAAATATAAGTAATAAGGATTTTTAAAAAAATTTTTTCCATACTTATAATTTTTATATGTAAAAAAAAAATAAACCAGTACCTTTTTTAAATAAATTCAATACTTAGATATTTTGAAGATGTTATTAGAAACTACATTTGAAACAGATGATAAAATGAAAGTTTATAATCATTAAAAAAGCATTCATTTATTTTTTGCAAAATTTCAGATCATAAAAACGTTTATATCTTTACATTTATTAGGCAAGAGAACTATTATCAAATTTTTAAATCATAGCTTAAGTATTATATCAAAAAATAAATTTATTTAAAATCCTTAAAGTATATGTGTTATTACTAACATTCTTTTCCTATACACATCACATTGAAATACAATAGCATATAGTTCACTACCAATTTAGAAATAATATAAAATCATGAACAATTGACTTGGCAGAACTATTTAGCTGATTAATTTAACATGATATCAAAGATTTTATATAAACACTGCCAATGATTTGATTGGCTAGTTAGTTAAATATTGTTTGAGTTAAGTTAATTTACGCATTAATTCCAGTTTAGGAGTATGCATATTTGGATTATTATATACCTGAAATAATTAACATTAGTTTAAATAAAGAATGAATTTTTCTAAAAATATATAACAATTCAATTAAATAATGGAAATAGTCAAGCATATAGTTGCAGATGCAACACCATTATCACAGACCTTCAAATAAATATTAATTAATATTTAAGATGTTAAATTTACAATTGATTTTAACTCAATCTTTGACTATTCTATCAAATATTTAAAAAGTTAAGTTTGTATATTTACATCATGATTATTTTATGCTTTAAGACTGGATTGGTCCTGGATTTAATATGTACATTAATATGGTTTTGTATCATTATAATTAAGTATACTGGCTAATAAACTTGTTATCTAATAATGATAATGTCTTGAAAGAGCTAATTGACTGTTTATGATAATCTCAGAGACTGTAAATAAATATTATTGACGATTTGATTAGTTGGTTTTAAATATTATTTAATTAAATTAATTTATATCTGGGTGTGTATTAAGATAAAAGTTTTCATACATGAAAATAAGTTTTCTGACTTTCTTCACATTTGAGCTATATCACATATGGGTAATATAACTACTTCACTTATAGTTGATACTTTTTAAGACATTAGGAATTGATTTTTATTGCTAAAATCTCTATAACAATACTATGTACTATTCAGATTCTCATATATTTGATGGTGTAAGGTTAGGTTTAGTCAAAGTATCAGTATTATAATAATAAGCAATCACATACATAAAAAAATTGGAAAACTTTGTTCATGTGCATTTGTATATAAAGGATAATGAATATTCATTATATGAATATTCATATAAAAAAATTAAATATTTAAAATATGTTTTATTTTGTAGTATTTCCACAATCTAATTGAACTTTTAAATACTTTTAGAAAAATTCAAACTTTATTTATATTTTTCCGAATATATTTAACTTAGTAATAAAGCACATATTAGTACAGAATACAATGTTTTGAGTAATATTCTTATTATCTCTTTTTCAGATATTAATAGCCTGACCAATGGCTGTACTAACATAAAAAATAAACTAGCACTCTTTAGATTTGTAAACTTGTGCAGATAAATAGTAGATTTAGTATTGAAATTTTTAAAATATGGCAAAAACATTAAAAGTAATAATGGACTGCTTTCTATGAAAAAAAAAAACAGTATTTAACTAAATAGAGTGAGGGTTAGATATAGACAGACTTATCCATCAGTCAGACTTTTTGGTCTATGTTTTTCTAATTCTTTTTTCTATATATAATTTAACTTTTCATAAAGAAAAGCCAAAAATATTATATATTGGGATAGATATAGACATGTAGAATAGATAAATAAAAAATATAGGCACATACACTCATATAAAACAGAGACAGATCTATCGAAAAACTCAGAGATAAATAGATGGACAGCTATATAGTTAAGTAAATACATGGATATTTGGATTAAATAGAAAAATAAGTAAATAAATAATTAAGTAAATAATAGATAAATAGATAGATAAATAGGTAAGTGATTGGATGGGAAGAAGGATAGATGAGTAGATGCAAAGATAGATAAATATGTTAGTTGAGTCACAGTCAGATAACAGCAAGATAGATAAATTGATAGACAAGTAAATAAGTATATATAGATAGATAGATAGATAGATAGATAGATAGATAGATAGATAGATAGATAGATAGATAGATAGATAGATAGATAGATAGATAGATAGATAGATAGATAGATAGATAGATAGATAGATAGATAGATAGATAGATAGATAGATAGATAGATAGATAGATAGATAGATAGATAGATAGATAGATAGATAGATAGATAGATAGATAGATAGATAGATAGATAGATAGATAGATAGATAGATAGATAGATAAATGGTTAGATGGATATATAGAGAAATAGATTAACAGATAAATAGAAGATAGATGGATATGTAAGCTGGCAGATAGGTAGGTGGTTAGATGGACAGCTAAGTGGATATAGATAGACACATACATTGGTAGGGATATATATAAAGGCTTATATAAATAGATAGATAAATAAATAAAAAATATTATATGCAAATAAGCAGATATATGTCTGTAAATATATATATATATAATTGTGCAGAATAATAGACAATTATATAATCATTACCACGGTGACTGGACCATAAGGCTGGGAAGCGGAAATTCTTCGATCCTTATTATATTCAGAAAACGAATGAGTTTCATCAATAGTTTGGGTCCAATATCTATATTCTAGAGTAAATATGTTAAAAACACAATGTTATTAATAAGACAAACAGCTGAAGAAAAAGCAATATTTGTAAATTTAAAAATGTATAATTGCTAATTAACATTTTGAACATCAAATTAGTATAATAAATCCAAATTAATTATGATATTGTCGGTTTTAAATGTATGCTATGGTTTGCAGTTTTGAAAGTAATAGTTTCTTGCTCACTTTTCACCACAAAATATGGAAAATAAATCAATCTGATTATTTTTCTGACAATCCCTCCCCCCCCCCCCAATATTTTTTTTTAACGTGTAAAAACTTAAATCTCTTTGAGGAAGAAAGCTTTGTATATCTTAACATACACACTATATATGTTATCAGATGAAACTAAGAGAGTAGGATTAAAGACAATTATTAAAAAGACTAAAGTTAAGTTCAATGGATTTTCTCAGTAAAAGAAAATGAAAATTGATAATCATGAATTATAAGAAGTTAACAATTATAAATACTTTTGTCAGATTATTAATATAGATGGAAACATAACAGATGAAGTTAATCAATAAAATAAATTTAGATAGAGTGCTTTTTCTAGAAATAATTTAACATTGAAAGGAAGTATATATATATTTTTGAAAGAAAGTTCCTTAATAATTTAATAATTATTACTTACAGATCAGAGAATTGGGAATTTAACAGAAGAGTAATGCAGAGATTTCACAATACTCAATTAAGCATGAATATTTACATGTTAAAAAAATAGATATTATTGATATCATTAAAAACATTTAAAAAACAACTGAATTAGACATAATGCTAGAGGATATAATAATAGATGGACAATTGTAGTCTTAAACTGAATTTCAAGAAAGGGATAAATTAAATAATGAAGTTTTCAGGTGTAATGAGGAAAAGAGAGAATGAATTGGGGAAACTGTATTAAGTTTGGAGATCTTCATTTTGCAAATAATAGTTGAAAGTGATGATGTATATCACTCTAAAACA
This sequence comes from Epiperipatus broadwayi, assembly GCA_028023455.1. NCBI lineage: Eukaryota > Metazoa > Onychophora > Udeonychophora > Euonychophora > Peripatidae > Epiperipatus > Epiperipatus broadwayi. The sequence continues at coordinate 4,128,301 of JAQFVV010006236.1, forward strand.
TTTTAAGAAAACTGAAAGATACAAGATATTCACTGTAAATGCCTTGGTTATTTGTTTTACATAAAATAATATTATAAGGGTATATATCTATCCATGTTTCGACTGAAGATACAAAGTTTGTTTTAAAAAAATAATTATCAATAGCAAAATTTTAAAACTAATTTAATATGCTGTATATTATATAAATTCTCCAAGTATAGAAAAATCAAGGGATACAGAATAACCCATATATAGCAGCCATAAGCTGACTCTGACTTTCTCTATAAGTGTTTATAATGAAGTAAAATGAGTATCAGCAGAAGCATTTGATTTCCTTGTAATCTTATTAATTTGTATTGTAACGGGATATATATATACGTTACATTTAATTTTTTTTTCGTAGATATCTAATAATGAGTTAAATGCACAAATAATGAGTTATTAATAAGTTTCATTTAAATATTGAAAATAAAATAAGCTTAAAGAATTTATAGAATCGAAGCAAAGATTCTAATCTTAAAATAAAACAATAATAAAAAAACCTTTCAATGTTAAACACAAGAAGTGTTATTTCTTACAAAAATAAAATTACAAACAGGTCCTTAGGGCAAAATGATCATTAAAAGGATTATGAAATAGATGAGAGTCAAGAGATAAAAACAAGACTTGCTTTTCCCTCCCAAAATATATATGCACACAGACAACAGAGAAAAAATCTACTGACCACAGAACCAATGAAATACATATATAAAATGTCAGATAGATCCAAGGATTCCTAGATAAGACCCTTCGGGACTATAAAAAGAAAAATTCAAAAGAAATAAGAGAAGAATTTTTGAATTTGTTTGTCATTATTGAAAAAGAAAAAAAACTTAATAGTTATTATTGCTGTTACTAAAATATTTTAATCACACTTCCCTCAGTCCGGCCAGATGAAGGCAGCTTTCATCTCCATATATCCCAGGATTGAACAACCAGAACTGTCTTCATAAATCTTTAAAAATCATCATCATCCATAAGAAATGGCTCTTGTATAAATGCAGATCTTCATTGCGAAGCAATGAGCCCAGAGAAAGAAAGGAAAGTATAAATTATTGGTGATAAAAATAAACTATAAACTCTTTAATTTAAAATCTCGAAACTTTATTTTCCTTTAAATATAAATTATACACTTCCTCTCATGATCAAATCTGAACTTTATTTTCATAAACTTTGCAATTTTAAAAGTCTTATCTAAAATTTAAATGTAATCTTTTTAAAATATGTATTATATATTTTTTATGCTTAGTAAGGCCTGTTGGTAATAGGGCAGGAGTTTGTGGTTGCAAACAAATTTAAAGATAAAATCGAACCCATATCATTATTTGTGCATTATTGGTTTTTAAAAACAGGTCAAATGCATTATTTGATTTTAAAATAAGTTAAATATCTTGAACTAAATATTTTTTAAAGAATAAACTAAATGATTAAATTGACTTAAATTTAAGTTGGGTATAGATGGCTGCTTAGATTCGTTTAAGTATATGTTAGTTTAAGGGGGTTTTGATTTCAGATTATTTGTTTCATGGTGGAGTCGATGCTAGTGAAGGGATATATGAATGTTTATATCAATGTAATGTGGGGCCTGTTAAAATACAGAGCACCATGCCCAAATTAATGCCTGATCCTAAAGGTGTAGTCATCACGTAGCAATGGATGCGGAGTATTCCCTGTGACATTGATTTCCTTTCGCTCTATAGATAGGAACTATAAGTTGGCAATAGACTGCTCTCCCTCTATATGTAGTATTTCTTTTAATGTGTTATATATATGATTCTTTTGCCAGACAGATGCACATTCCTGTACTGGACAAGAATCATTTCATTTAAATAATATCACATTGCAAATGCACATTTCTGTCAGTGTGTTTTTATGTTAACATCTTCATATTGCATTGGTTGCGTCTGTATATCAGGAAGTGAGCGTTGGTTTAGCTATAAACTTTTACCCAGGAATCAAATGTTTCAAAAATTTTTTAAGTGCTGCGTAGTCTAGGTAGCCTATCTATGCTCAACATTCTAAGATTAAAAATTAAAGTTAAAAAATAATGAAACCTAAAGCATATTTTTTAAGTAATTTATTTTTCAAATTTGTTATATATATATATATATAACTACAACCATTAAATGTCTGTGTTTTTAAATCATATAATAATAATTCAAACAAATATATTTAACACAGTATTGAATACTGTGTTAAATATATTTGTTTGAATTATTATATATATATATACACCTGGGTCTCTTTTTACGCAGACTTATTTAACACGATTTTGAAGTTACGCGATTTATGTTTCACCGGAAGTCAAACTCCGATAATGTGCAATTACTTTAAATAATAAATTTCGCGCACTTACGTTATATTGAAAGTAATAGCACATTATTGGAATTTGACTTTCATCTTAGTAATTTCAATATTTTCAGTGCTTTATAATAGTAAGATTTTATCCAATAATGAAATTAAAATCATGATTTCCACATTTTATGTATACACACATTAAATTTTACAAGATTATAATATAAATTTGTTCAAACATTGTGTGTGTTAATTTTGCATTTTAAATCACATTCTGTTTTTGCTTTTTAAAAAAGAATGTAATCAATTATTAATCATTTAGTGTCCGCAAGTTTATTTTTAAAAGATGAATAATAGCAGTGAAATGAAATTTGATTTTTAAACGGAATTGAAAATTAAAGACAAAAATAAGAATTTAATTTTTAGTTGTTAGTTTTAATTAAATTTTTCCCAGCAGTGGTGAATAAATGTCTTTTTATTATCATAAGTCTAAGTTCATAAACAATTAATAAAATCATCGTCTCAAAGATTAATTACGTTGTCAACAGAAAACCATTAACACAACATGAGAGTGAACTTGGTGCTAGTTGTATTTCCTCTTGTAAGAATCTGATTTTTTACCAGTTTGCAAACGAACATGTATTTCGGCAAATAGCGATAATAATTAAAACGTGTATTAAAAAATGTAAATTACTGTACTGTAAATTATGCATAAAAATATATTATTTTGAATAAAATTAAATATTATAGTTAAAAAAAGTTTGTCTTGTATCAATTTTTTTCAAATTTGAAATTTTTTATTAGTCATATTTTATTTCCTTATTTTTTTTTTTTTTTTGCATGAATTTTAAAGTAATTTTACATTGGTGCTTGCTTTTATGCGAATTTTAAAAAATCACAGACTGCATTCCCCCTTTTTCAATGTAAGTTATGTCTATTTTTGCGTGATTTCGTTTGCGTGTGTTTTCTGAGGAACCTATCTATCGCGTAAAACGAGACCCAGGTGTATATACATAAATAAAATCTTTTGGTGTTATTAGTATTGGCAATGGTTTAGTTTATTTTTTTATCTTTTTTTTATTGAAAATATATTTTAATAAATATATTTTAAATCTCTGCTTCTCCTTGAGCTAGTGGCAAGGGCTAATGGTCAAAATTTAGATCATAACAAGAATTATCTGCCTACCCTATAAATTTTCTAGGTTCGAATAGTCTAGTGGTGCCCTGTATGGCAGATAGGATAAAGAGTCCATCTATTCCCCAACCATTATAGTATGAAAGAAAGAATATCAGTTCTTAAAAAGATAAATTCTAATGTGCACACACATTGACATAATATAATTGACATTAGTAGAATATTTATATATAAAGTAAGTTTAAATCGTCTAACTCCAAAAGTGCACTCCACAATGTTATAAGCTATCAAATCAATGATCCCTCTCATCATACATTTAAAAACATATATATATATATGAAAAAACAAATACAAGTTAATCACGTAACCTGCTATCACTTGTTATTTATGTCCAAAAGATGGCGCTATACCAAAACCGCCGAACAAGTGTAAGATTTGTTTTAATAAACGAAAAAAGAGTCAGAAATTAACTACCTCTTTCATTTGCTCACTCCCAGATCAGCTGATTTCAAGCTGGTTTTCCCACTGAGGATAGCAAACCAGCTTGAAATCAGCTGATCTGGGAGTGAGCAAATGAAAGAGGTAGTTAATTTCTGACTCTTTTTTCGTTTATGTAAAACAAATCTTACACTTGTTCGGCGGTTTTGGTATAGCGCCATCTTTTGGACATATATATATATATATAAGTATATTGTCTATACTAAAATTAATGTAATAAAAGGAACTTGAACTCAGACTTTCAATCACTCTACAGCCATGCACTTCATCTTATACAATTAATACATATGACCACATACATGTGATAAAGATAAATGATCTCCAATATATGTATTTCATGCTGAATCAGTACTCATCAGTTAGTCCAGATGACCATCTCCCACACATATATACAATCAGTGCTAAGTTATATTGAGATAGAAAATCTTCAAACTTTAATGGACAAGCTTCAATCTTCTCCATCTTCCAACTCTTCAGCTACCCAATAACTTATATGTGAGGGATCAGATTGAGTTAAAGTCAATGTGAGTATGACAATAATACTGGCATCAACAAGGGCTTTGAGTGTTCCATCATTGGATTGGAGAAGTTGTGGATTATTTAACTGATATATATATATATATATATATATGTGTGTGTGTGTGTGTTTGTCTACTTGGAGAAATAAACTTAAATGTGCTAGCTATATTAATACAAGTCTCCCACCCAATACCAAAATCACCCAGGCTACGGATTAAAAAAAAAAATTCATTTTCATCTGTCATTCAAGATCTTATTTGAATATTAAATTAGATAAATATTATGGTGAATATCAAGTCAGCCAATCAATTTATATTAAAAACAAGGCAGGGTTTATTTCAGTTCTTTTTAATAAATATGTAACCAAACTACCAAATATCAAATTTATAAAGATAGAATGGCAATACATATAAGCAAATTCAAATGAAATTGCAGGAATATTTCAGATGATTTGATATTCACTCTAATAATTGTCTAATTTATTATTCATATAAAACTTGGATGACTGACAAAAATAGATTCATTGATTGTTTGTAATATAGATTGTTTTGGTACCAGGAGGAACTATATTAACATAGCCAATCTTGGATAGAATAAATGCAATAATAAAAAATAGAGAGTTGGAGAGATGGAGAACTACTATGGAGAGTAAAAAGAGTTTAAATATATATAGAAGTAAACAAAATATTGGGTGCAAGTTAATTTATGATAATAGCAAGGAAAGTAGATTACTGTTCAAGGTTAAAACAAGATTGTTAGCAACAAGGGAATATGCACACAAATGGAAAAATGTGGGTGATTTAGTCTCCAAGTTATGTAAGGAAGGCATAGAAAATATTAGGCACCTATTAATTGAATATAAATGTTTAAAAGCAGAAAGGATAAATAATGAGGTTGTGGGAGAATAAATATAAACAAAGTGATCATACAGAAAGTGAGTTCTTGGTTTTTATGCTGAGTTTGGAAAAAGATAAGAGGGATTTAGATATAAAGCCAGAGAGTGGACAAAGATAATGTTATGGAAATGGGAAGGAGCAGGATAGAGAAGAATATGGGAAAAACTTAGAGTAAAGACTGGAAAGGGAAGGCAATGTGGCTAACAGGTTTCTCTGGACATAGTGGCTGAGAGATTCCTGACAATGAGAAAAGAGAAGTCATAGTGCATTACATCGCTTGAAAGTTTATCACTCCAAGTGTTACATATTTATCTAAGCTGTATATTTCTATCTTTATATAAATGTATATAAGATATTATGCAAAGATTATATCTGTAATATTTCACAATATTAGATAGAATTATATTAACATAGTCAGTAATTGGAAATTTGTCATTCCAAATGCTATATGTTTATAGGCACTATATAATTCTATGCTTATATAATGAAAAGAATTATACATAAAATAATTCATAATAGCACTGTGAATGGAATCACTAAGCATAGGACAAACTTGTCTGCCCACTTCTCTTTTCATGCTGATATTATATGAAATTTTAAAAAAATACCTTTATCCATTATAAAACCTTGCAATTATTGCTATACAATAAAATGTAATTTACTAATCAATGAATTTCTTTAGAATAAATATATGTTTTTTTAATTTACAAGTATTCTTGTATCACTTACTATATTAAAACTATAAAATTTCAAGATCATTTTCTTTCATTATAGTTCTATTTCATGAACAACCCTTACTTATCAGATGAGCTAGATATTTGAAATATTTTGAATAGTTCAAATACTTATGTTATTATATATGTGAGATATTTAATTTTAAATTTTGAAATTATTTATCCACAGATATCAGATAATTATTACACACCATTAGTAGCAGCTGCTGCCACTCACAAAAACAAATATGGTCATTCCAACTCCAAGAAATAAAATATTAAAACAGGCAAAACTCTCTATATGTATTGCCACTCAGTGCATGGCAGAGTAATCAATGGATGCCAGAAGGTAATATGTATAGAGAGTTTTGCCAGTTTTAATAACAGTTAAGAGCAAGCATAAGAAATGATGATCATGTGATGTTTATTGGCTTAAAATAAAATGATGTTCTAAAAATTAATATATTAGAAATAAGTTTTGCAATGAATTTTACAAACCAATATTTTTGAGCCACAAATACAGCCATATACCGAACCTTCTGCTTCACTATTCCATTTCTGAAGACATTGTTCAATACCATCTTTTAACTTTTCTAGGAGCAAGCTTTTTCTTCTAAAAGACCTTAATATCATCTAATTGTAGTAGCTTACCAATATAATTTTATTCTTTGCCACATCTTTTCAATGCATTTTTTACAATATCTTTGAAATAAATATTCATATGACGAATGATAAAAAAGGAAAACAGTTTTTAAATAGCCTTTTCATGGTAAAAAAATCTTTCTAGCAGCTCTTATTGAAGAACAGTAAAATAGGAGATAGTACTTACCAGATCTATTTAAATGATTGATGATGAATCTTCTGTCATTGTTTTCCTATTTACCAAAGAGTAGCTAACTATCTATTTACTAATCAACATTAGATGATTAACTAGGTTGGTAATAAGTCAAATACCTGAAAAATAAAATTCTTAAGCTTGATTGAAATCACAAGAATGTGTATATAATTTTCAATAGGATTTTCATAACTCATAAATTCACAATTATATAATCATAATCATGATGGTAAATAATGAAATGATTCAAATTCTTTTATAAAGCTAATACATATATATGTATGATTAATTTCATAACTTTAACAATGTTCAAAAAAATATTTTACTACTTTTACCTTCAGATATTTGAGTTTCTATTGGTGCAACATAGTATCTGACTTGTACCAAGAGTTCCAAAAATTTGGAATTTGACCAATAAGAATCCTTCTGAATATCTTCATTTGTTGAATGATTTGAATAAAACTGTATGTAAAAAAGTTCAGAAACAATAGGAGCTAAGGTTCCTTTGGGTGGCCAAGGAACATCTTCAAGTAGAACTGGTATCATTGGTTTGCCAAGATCTTTTGCAACTGTGACCTAAATAAAATAAAAATTATTTCATTCTTTATATTATTATCTCAAAAAGATAAAATAAAAATACTATTTAAAAAATGCATAGTATTATAAGCTAATTAAAAGATTAATTCAGTTAGAATAAATTATTCTGATCAAAAAATCAGTTAACTCAAGGTAATACTAACATTAGGAAATAGGTCATACATATTTAGGTAGATAGATATAGACAGATAAAAATTTAAAAAATCTTATTTTGAATACCTCACTGTCTTTCCAATAGCCACTCACGGAAGAACAGTAAAAACCAGTAATGAGAGTTTGAGGAGTTTTTGATCTTTATTTACTATCTAAATAAGAATAGCTAGATAACCATTTACTGACCAATATTAGATAGCAAGTGAAGTTGCTTATGAACTTATTAATAAATTAAAAAATTAAAAAGCTGTGGTTTTTTTTTAAAGTTTAATTGCCCTAAAACACACACTTCATGTGTATAAAAAATTATCTCGCATTCATATCGATAAAACAATAATTCAACTTCATCTAGCCATTTATTTATAATTGCTTAGCAATAATATGAATAGCTTTATTAATATGTGGTTAGGATAGTTCTTTGGCATAATTCTCCAGCTAGCATTATGCGATGGATATTTATATGTTGAACTATTGGATGAATCTATTTTAAAATGTTCTCAGAGGAATAATTTATTATACTGTCTATATATTTAAATTCAATCGGCTTAATTTAGACTTTTAATGATATCTTGATTAATTTAAATTTCACATTTGTTTGAAATTATTTAAATATATATCATCCTTGTGTATCTATAACAAACTAGATCAAGGTGGATCCAATTTTTTTTCCTTGATGCTGAGCAATTGTTAACAAGTAACATTATAGTTCAATTGAAATACTATATTGGCATATAAGAGGGATGGTTCTTTAAATATTTTTTTCACTTAGTATTATGTGTTGGATATTATATACATATAGAGAGAGAAGAACCCACATATTTAAATAAAAAAAATTAAAGGTAACATCATAAATTAATTGATTGTAAAATTATATTTATCCCTTTTGTGATAATGATTTACTTAAGACATTTC